>JAQGAX010001513.1:0-10918 GCA_034698105.1 Plectus exinocaudatus | reverse complement strand
GGTGTCACACTACAACATAGTATAAAAAACAAAGCTACTACAGTATAACTCCGACTACAGTATAAAACTGCGACTACAGTATAAGAACAAAGCGATGAATTGATCACCAACGTAACGAAAAGAGTTTGTTAAGAACACTGACCATTGTTTCGCTTCGCGACCTCGACGGTGACCTTTGCCGTTTCTTCTGAGATGAATTTAAAATGGTCCACTTGCGCGTTCAATCGAGCCACTTCTGATTTGTTACGAACGTTCTAAATCGCACGTGTTACGCCAGCTAAAGGAGTTATTGTCCAAAACACATACCTCAGTGCGCAATCGAGCGTTTTCTTCCGACAACGCAGCAGATCGACTCATCATAAGCGAGTGGTCTTGTCTGATCGCCTGGAGATCCGCTTGCAAATCTTCCAGCATCGATTTCTGCGCGATATCTTTCTGCAACAAAGCAGTTACACCGTGGAACACTAGCTTCAGAGACTGCTTATCGCTTACTTGAGCACTCGACTCTTGCACGACCGAAAGTTTTCGTTCTATGGCAGACTTTTCCGCGGATATTTTGTCATATTGCAAGCGAATAGTTCCTTGTTCGTTGGTAAGATTTGCGATTTCCTGAATCAATACCGTACTTCACACGACAGAAACAAAGAACGCCGACACACCTGACGTGCGCGTGACTCTGAAGACTGCAAAGATGCTTTTAGTTCATCGCATTCTCTCGCCAGATTGGCAATGGCTATTTTGTTAGATTCGTGTTCGACGCTAATTGCTTCTTTGCTGGCAATTAATCGCTGGATCTGCAAGTAGTGAAATCGTAAGACTGCAATGAGACATTCCAATGGCAGTACCTCGCCGGAGGCAGCATCCAATTCATTTTTATATATTTTCATTGCGTTCTCTTGACATTCTTTCAGTTGTTTGGAATGTTCGTCGACGAGAGCTTCGTGGTCAGACCGCAGACGTTGCAAAGCGCCTTTGCTTTCGTTCAGCTCGACTAGCAGCACGGCGTTGCTCTGTCGAAGTTGCTCAACGAGTTCGACGGCCGCACGTACTTTCTCATAAGCCTCTTCCAGCGGCGAATTGTCAGAGTCTACGTGCTGTGTTTTTTGCGCCGCGTCGGTAGAGGATGACTGCTTATAAGATGTATTTGCGCTTTTTGCGCGGATTCCTGTTCCCAAACGCTGTTCGATATGCGCTTTCATTTCATCGAAGAGCCTTCTGGTGTCATTGGCGACGTTCATACTGTGCGACTTGAGCGAAATCAACTCGGTCTTGCACAAGTCCAGCTCAGTGTACAGATCTCCGATGACGGCATCCTGCTTCTCGAGCAACGCCAACAGTTCCGTAGGCGCCGGCGTCTGCTGCTGGGTGGATCTTGTCGGTTGAGCCGCGTAACGCGCCTCTTCTTCTATCTCAGGAACGTCCAATCCGACCAGCTGGCGAAGCCGAATCGCTTCGGGACTCAGCGGCACGGCCATGCCTTATAATACGGTATTCAGTCACCAATTAGTAATCCCAATCACATTACACTTAGAAGTACACTGAAAATCGTTTGGATGTTTGCTTTTCCACGTCTGCGATCGCAAATGACACAGTGGAGTGTGCAATCTTTTTATCCAGTACGACAGTTTAAGGATCACATTGGAGGAAAATACATTACTATCTGCACCGTCAACGAGATAACTGAATAAATTCATATGCGAGTTAGGAATGTGATACGAGAGAACGCATTAACAATATAAAAATGCGTTAAAGTACAGAGAGCGTTATTTATACGCCGAAAATGTTATACTGATACCATCACGTATTATGGGACGAAAAAATAGAATACGGTCTTTTCGACAGGAAAACATAACAGAAGAAAAACACCGCCTATAACTCAAAAAAGCATCCGTTATATAAGCGATCGCGGACGCTGCAGATCTTGAGGTGATTGCGAATCCGATCACTCTCCCTTCTCGTTCGCCTTCAATTGCAGAAGCATCGATCTGCAAGGAAATATATGAAGCTAAGTAAGCCAGTCTTCGCTTTCAGATCAAGTCCCATTCGCATGGAATATGTGGAGAAGAAATGGAAATGACAACGAACCTAAGACGAGACACGTCCTTGGCGTTCTTAGCACTCTTCGGATTGAACTCGCACAACTTGGTGATGCGCTCCCACTCGGCGCCGGGCTCGCTCTTGTCCCGCTCGACAATGAACTCTTGCTCGGACGTGCTGCAACGCTCGCAGTCAGCACACGATTTATCACAAAAAATTATCGCACCGGTTGTTCTTCTTAGACTTCTCCAGCTGGTCACGGCGATTTTTGTACCAATCATCCAGCTCTTTCTTTGCCTGTCCTCGCCACTCCTGCATCTTCTTCTCTTCCGCCATGTCTGCAACAGAAATAAAAAGATTATTTGGTTGGTTGTGAAACTGAACAACAAGCAAAAAGTGGGTATATGAGTTTGCTTTTCAAAAAAAACCTGCTTCTATCCAGTGTAAGTTTCATTTTTTTCGTTTGAATCCAAAGTAAAAATGTTCTCTATAGAGATTTATGGGTGCCTGGTACCATATACGTCCCTATACCCCGTGGCGATGTACGAGTACAAGCGCACCTTTCTGCTCGAGTCGTTGCTTCTGATCCTGTCGCCATTTTCGGATTTTCTCGGGTTCGATCTTGGGAACGGTGGAAACGTAGGCGGGCGCCGGGTTCGCGGCCGGTGGTGCCTGGTCAAAGGCTGTCAGGTCGACGCCCGAATCGCCGCCGCCGCCCAGCCCGTCGTAGTGGTCGGCCATCGCAGGCATTGGCAGATCGTCGCCACCTCCGCCAACTGAAGGTGTATCCGCTCCTACAAGTAGCAGAGATTTTACGCTGATTCAGAATAAATTCAACGCCAGGCTGATTCAAAATATAATTTCAACGCCAAAGGGATTGTACTATTGGGATTGCAAGACTTCCAATCGGGAACGTTGCAGGGAAATGCAGACATAAATCAAATAAGTGACTAGGCTGAGACACTGTAACTGACCTTCTTCCGCGTTCGCAGAGAAAACTGCTACAAGGACACACATTTACCAGAGAAAACTTTCAATAAAACTTTCAAAAAACTCCCTCAACTAGCCTACTTAGGCTACTTTGATTAGCACAGCAAAAAGTCAGGTTTTCTCAACTTACCAGAGGTTGGCACGGAATCGTCGTCCCCGAGTCCTGCCAATTCATCTTGTTCTCTCGCCAGAAAGTCGGCCACTGGATCAGCCATGTCGTTTCCACAAATTTTTCGTATAACTGCTGAGCACAAGCAGTTTTTTTCTCACTCCGAGATCGATCGACGATAGATATCGAATGAGTCTCGATCGAATAGCGGCCGATGACGATGATTAGCGATGATTTGGACGCACGGTACGGTAACCAAATATATCCATTCCGGTGCAAGTGGATTAATATTCGTGGTGAGACCTGCCACATATCAAATGAGGTGACAATAGCTGCTCCAAGCCGACCACGAAAAGCACTTGAACAAGTTGGATCTGTGGCCCTCAAAATGGAATTCCCTTTGATTGAATAACACCCCCATTCTATACAATGCCAGGCATTCTTAAAATGCATACTAGTCCACTTTATCACTCAGTGAAGCAAGAGGAACACAGGGGTGCAAATGAAAGAACGAGATCAAAATAGTGCACATGATCATGGAACCAGTTCAGGGATCCTTCGAAATGAAACGCTTGGAAGATTTGGTCAATGGAGATTAGATTTCGAGATCAACATCCTTTCGCGCCACCTTGCGAAACTGACGCTGGTATTCCGTCTGCAAAAGCTGAAAGCACAACACGTTAATGGTGTGATCAATTTGCAATGGTTTTACCTGCTTGCTGCTACGGCTAGAATGCTGGCGTATGAGACTTGGTATAGAGTCTTGATGATTCTTTGTCCGATGAACATGCGTGAATAATGTTCCAGCTCCATCGTTTGACTTGATTCGTCTGGCAGCAGGCTCTTGAAGCTGAAGAAATACCTATGGCATAC
The DNA here is from genome assembly GCA_034698105.1 of Plectus exinocaudatus. NCBI lineage: Eukaryota > Metazoa > Nematoda > Chromadorea > Plectida > Plectidae > Plectus > Plectus exinocaudatus. The sequence continues at coordinate 6,909 of JAQGAX010001513.1, read as the reverse complement.
AGCATTGGCAAATCTACAATACCGTTTTTAAGAAATAGTAGCCCAGGGCTATTATTATTTCAACCTTCGTCCAGGGTGCCTTGGACATTTGCCAAAAACTGAAAACATAAGGGGGACCACAGTGTTTTCGGCCTGACCCCTGAGCTACTATTTCCGCGTGGGCTACTATTTCTTAAAATACGGTAATTCATGCGCACCTTTCCGCTACTCTTTACATTGAATGTATGTCCGGCGCCAATGACAGCATTGCGATCGCTTGGATGAGCGTTCGTCAGAAATGGCGCAATCTGTTTTTGGCGAGGTTTGCTGTGTGAAGCAGGCTCCTTCAGCAGATCACGACGAGCGACTCTCAGAGGATGCTCGGCATCTGAAACACTTAGCAGTGTTTTCCATCGAGTGCGTCACTCGTGTACCTCTCCATTTGCCCGGTGTCTGTACCCAGTGGGAGCGGAGTTTCTTCACCTCAACGACTACTGTGCCGCCACCAGCTCCGTCGTCGACGAAAGTGACGAAACGGTCGGCGGTTGGCAACCGTCGCGGCGGAGGTGACGGGGTTAGCCGACCTTTCAGCTCTAAATGAGGCACTTGACCTGCGACCGGAGGGGTCGGCAAATCCGGTTCGTCCTGACGAAGTTTCATCTGCGATCTGGCTTCGTGGTGATTGCCGGTCGGTGATTCTCGCTCCTGAAATTTATTCTGGTACAATAAGTTGCAGTCTTTGTTCATTTATTGATAAATTGAAATGAAATATGAGCCGTAGGACAGCGATGAGATGATTTTGAAGAAACGAATATCTCAATAGTACAAATGAACTGATAGTCCTGAAGTGGCCAATTCGAAATTTCAACTAGCGCTACCTCTCTATCGGCATAGTCAAGCTCCACGCCCTCGTCGAATTCGCCGTCGTCAGCTTCAGCTTCGTCAACTGATTGTTCGTCAACGTCCGGCAGGTGAGCATCGCGGATAGATCGACCATTATTGTCGTCGAATATGCGCTCGTGAGACCATTCGAAGGCCTTCCTGGCGCGCACGTAGTGGTCGTAGGGGTTGGAGGCGGCGGCAGCGATGGAGGGGCGCCGAATTGCGGCGGGCGGCGCAAAGTCACGTCGGTAAACAGTCGCCATGTCCGACGGACAACACCGAGTCGTCGAGGACAAGAGGCTGGACGCGCGTTTGTTTCGCTGGGCGCTGAGCGCGGCAGTTCCGGCGAGGGCGACGCGCTCGGCAATAATCGCCGCGCTTGGCCTCGGCCAGTCAGTCGCCCGTCCGACCCCGCGTCGGCCCTTTGTGCCTCCTCGCGTTGCACGGGTTGCACCTGTCTAACGCTCTCAATCCCCACCGCTCCATCTCGACTATCTACCATTCGTGTGTTACAACACCTTTTAGCGATTTATCGCAACTCGATTATCGCTCGCTCACATGCTCATCCTTCCCTGTAATTTCGACGCGCTGGATTATTCCCGACGATATCATTCAGTTTACAGCTCTATTCCTGATTTTGTGGCATCGACGTCATAATAACAGCGACAATACTAAGCTGTCTGTCAGTGAGACGCTGGTGTGGCGAGCGAGAACACGTGGAGGAGCCTTGCTCTCATTATTGGCTTGAGTGTAGGCGAGCCACATGGGCCGAGGCGCCGTTTGTTGACCTACCGGCTGGCACACAGTACATCGACCCGGCCGGCGCGAATCTTCACCGCCACTTGATGGACAATGATCGCGCCCCTCCTGCTCGTTGTTGGCTGTCTGTTCGGCCGCGTCGTTCCGCTAATCGCTGACGACACCAGTTGCTACATGTGCGCATCGGAACTGCTCGTTTGGGTCAGTTATTCTAATTGGACATACCATATTTATTCTAATAGTAACACAGTCTCTAATAGTAGCACAGCCTTCTCCGCCAGCCATCAAAATCAGCTCATTAACAATTGAAATTTTATGATATTTAACCTTCGAAGCCTAAAACAACTGTTTTATATCATGCACTTGGCAATTTTCATAAAAAATCTCGGACAAAGTTCGAATCCTCTCACTACAAATTGTTGAGCGATCAAAAAATGCGATATTTATTTGCCAAAAATGCGCGCGGCTTTCCGTGCTTGTGACGACTTTAGAGTAATTTGATCGTTAATATAAATATCATTCCAATTGTTTCAGCATTGGAGCAAATTCTTTCCCCACTCGCTCAACAGTCAGGTGCCGATGAGCGACGACACGTGCAAGCACGACAGTCAGCTAGACGGTCGCAACCAGGTTGTCCTCTGCAAGGGCCCCTGTTTCACGCTCAATGTCACTGGTGTCAACATCAAAACTGGCCAGCGCTTGGTCGTAGGTATAGCCGCGTTTCCTTTCCACTCGTATTGCGAAAATAAATTTGGCGCCAATTTGCAGCTGTGGCCCGCGGCTGTTTGTCGGACTTCTTCGCAGTGCCGCCCGTCCAACTGGACGCGGCGCCGAAAGTATGCACCGAGTCGGTGGTCACGCTCGACACGGCGCCTCGGCGAACGAAAGTCGACGCTGAGTGGTGCTACTGCGAGGGACAGGAATGCAACGGCCCCGATCCATCCGTGGTCAGCAGCGTTCGTTCCAGCCGAGTGCGCGGTGTTCGATTGAGAAACCGAAATGACGCTCGTAGACTGCGCTCTGCCAGCTGCCTTATTCTGCTCGCGGCCATTGTGCAGTATTCCAAAACGCTTATATCATAGTTAGCGAAGATTTTTGCTTCAATTCGATATTTGTGCTCGCAGTTTTATGCGTGCACACGCTTCCATTGGTCTTTTGCGCATGCAGAGAAGATACATTGGTCACATGATGATATTCGATTGTGGTTAGTGTTAAAATAGTCGCAGAAAATTATTGTCTTCCCACCGAGATTCAGGACTATGGAAGACTTAATTTTTTCTATCCTTTTTGATGCTGTATGAAAAACAAGCGACCGCCATTTTATCGTTCCGAGTGTTTGTTCGGCCGCGACAAGCAGAAGTCGGTGCTGCCTGCCGTCAGCAATGTCAACTTGAATCGAAGTTCGTCGTACTTTACCGACAAATTTGCCGGGCGCTCTTTAGCGCAAACGAAAAGATGATTCCTCTCGGCTTTAGTAGTTGTTGACATCGTATGATTTACTGTAAAGGTCCATTCTTCGGCTGACTCATAAAAGTTTCATGACACAGCGATGCAGAAAGCGCAATTGACTTTTACGGAGTACGCAAACAACAGCGGCAATACCCTCCCCCGTGTCCAAGCAAAAGAACGCATTGTAATGCTTTTATTGCTTATCACATTATACGTCACTGACACGTCTGAATAGCGGCGTGTGCGTGTCTAAAGCATGAGGGATGGGCGCTAACACACGAAAGATAGTGTGAGACGGAGCTAGGCTTGGCTCATGACGATGTGCAAGCAGAGCACCATTCGGGGCAGAAAAGTAGACGAAAACTAGGTGCGGTGCAACAGACAACTTTGAAGAAGACGCGTGTTTACTCGCATCAATACCCTGAGTGAGCAGGCGGTTATTGGAAACTCTTACTGCCACCGCCGACGGATTACACACATAATCGGGTAGCGGCTATGAGAAAAGGAGCCAAGCGGACGGGTTCTTTTTCATCGGTCTAAGGTGCGCAACACGAACCGCCCCGACCGCAAACAAAACTGCCACATAGACGAACTGGGGCTTCGTCGGCGTCGCATATTGTCCGCTGCCAGCAAACACACTCACTCTCCTCGACGGCGCTATCACGCAGCTGCGCAACGCCGAGCGCGATCACCACGCGCCGCCGCAGCCCAACGCCGTCGCCGCACTCTGGGCGGTTGGTGAATAATCGGCCGATAAAACCGCCGGCACAACTCTGCGTGCTCCGAGATATCAGGCGTGCATGCGAGTCGGTTCGCGCTAGCCGCAGCCGGACCGTCCGTCCTCCTGGCTGCCCATCGTCAGCCTGACCATGAAAGCCAACAAGGACTGGCAGTCGGTCGCGCCCCAGAACGACATCCTCAAGCTGGTCGTCGTCGGTGACGCGTTTGTTGGCAAGACCTCTCTGCTCTTCTCGTATACGCAGAACCGTTTCCCCGAAGACTACTTGACGACGGTATTCGAGAACTGGGCGGTTAGCGTTACTATCGATAACCGCGTCTTTACACTCAACCTGTTTGACACTGCCGGACAAGAGGACTATGCTCGTCTGCGAAGTCTGAGCTATCCGGGCACCGACGTATTCATTCTGTGCTTCTCGCTGGTCGACAAAAAGACACTTGATGCCTGTGAGACCGTCTGGATGCCCGATATTCGCGATCACACGCGGCATGATATTCCCATCATTCTCGTCGGCACGAAGTGCGACCTGCGCGACGACGAGATCCCCCAGAACGTCGTCACCCGAGAACATGGCCTCGAGATTGCCAGAAAGGTACGCGTTAGTGAGTCGCTTGCGACCACTGCGCATATTGCTCAGTGGACCCCAATGCGCTGTATGTAACCTGTTTGCATTTAGATTGGCGCTGTGCAGTATTTGGAATGCTCGGCGTTGACACAGAAAGGCATGAAGCGCGTATTCGACGAAGCGATGCTGGCAGCTCTGGGCAGATTTGAAAAGCAGGCTGAACACGACAGCAACCCCTGTTCGTGCTGCAATATTTCCTGACAGCTGTCGTTTTGTTCTTTCTGAACAACGCATAGTAAATGGTAAGTAAGCGCACCCCTGTGATTCTGATTCCATATACATTTGTTACTACGACTTGTACTGCTTCAATATGCCAAGCCATGCTTTTGCCAATATGCCATGTACAAAGAAATTAATCCGATACTTTTATCTTCATGTCCCGTTGGTTTGAAATTCACATCACCAGGCGGTGCTCAGCACCTACTAACAAGGGACGACAATAATCAAACTCTGATGACCGTATAGAAATATAAAATGAACAGAAACTCTACGCAGAAACAGAGCGCGGTTGTGATAATCTTGCGTGCGTCACACGTCATAAAACGTTGTTGACAGAGAGAGAGATAAAAGATTCAGCTTTGGTAGGTGATTGAACCATATTCAGGGATACGTCCAAGGTACAATAATTCGCTTAGGGGGTACTGTAATAATGCGTCCATCGGATTCGGCACACAATAAAGCCGATTTGCAAGAGTGAGCACGTCGCTTATGGACAAATAAATCCACACAGAAAAACTGCGTGTGACGATGACGCGTAGTAAACAATTTTGTGCAAGCAACAACGAGAGCAACAACACAACAAGAATGAAACTGGCGTAGAATCATCGGGCAATTGTTCGCGCTAGTCGTGTCTAGTCGTATCACTTGAGCCGTCGTATCACACCGGAATGAGAGGGAGCAGAGAGCCCACAATTGCCACCGGACAGCAAAGAGGTACCACGGACGGGTCGGGTCACGCATATACGAACAGAGCGAAGCGCACGTGACTGCAACACAGAGAACCAAACATGTGCACGGGGGTATGGGGGTATATATACCCCCTAAGGGGTCTCATACCTCCGGGGTACTTTGGAGATTGGGGGTATGACAAAAATTGCAATGATAAGGGGGAGTACAGTGTTTTCTGAGGCCGAAAATTGGCGTCCTTTTTTTTAAAAAAGGTCGCCAATGTTGCGGAAAATTTTTTCAGTATAGGCGGCCGGCTGGGGGTCTAGAATACCCGTCATAGCCCCCTACGGCGAAGCCCGTGCACATGTCTGCACAGAACGGTACTCTTTAGACAATCAATGAAATCGTTGTGCACGGGGTCCTTAATGCGCTGGAGAAAAACATTCGTACAGACGCCCTGCAGAAAAGGCGAATAATGCGTGAGAATGTCTGGCCGAGACTAGCCAATGAAATCACAACAACTGAATGCCAAAAGCCGCCAAAAACGAATGTACCAGCCAACCAGTCATAGGAGAGATGAGAGACGTGAACGGGTAGATGTGGGTAGGCAGACGGAGAGCGAGTCGGGTGCGTCCGTCAGGACGCCGCGGCCACCGCGCCTTGGTTGGACGATTCATCGCGGGAGGACGCGTTGCTCGTCGACTCCTCTTCGAATACCTCCTCGCTCGCCAGCGACGGCAAGATGTCCACCTCGTTCGCATACTCCGGGCTCTGGCATCTGCAAAGTTTGCCGTTTAAAGGAAGTCGAGCAATGCACCTCACCACAACAATAATTTTTCTCGAAATTTTGACTTGGTTTTCAAACGAAAAATTGCCCCACATAACTTGAAAACATGATTATCGAAAGTTTTCCATCACAACTCAGTTATGAAATGTTGAAATAGTATGATCTGATCTCGTTTACCGGTAGCAGTCGTTGGTTTCGGATCGAGTTCGCGGCTTGTGCCTGGAAGGAAGACGAAGGCGTACAAGCGCACGACCCGGCTCGGCTTGCATCACAGGCGGCGTCACCCCGATCGGCTCCGGCGAGGGACTGTCCGATGTCGTGCTCACTGTACGCAGTCGGTTCGGCCTCGACCTAAAAGCATTGACGATAAATATATTCATATTCCGCTCTGCACTCGCAATCAACTCGAAAGATTTAGCGCAGCGCATGCCTGTTAGATAGGTAAAAGCAAAACCAACTACCGTAAGTACTCTAATACGACAGCAATCTCTAATTGTACGGCAGTCTCCAACAGTGCGGCACCCCATCTACCAAATTCGGCCACTAACCAGCTGAATCGTCCGTGGTTAGGTAGCTTAAGAAAACTGAATGTTTTGCATCATTCTCTTTGAGATTTACTTGCAAAAATTTCATAAAAAGTTCAGTCCACGCGTCTCCAATGGTATGGTAGTTTCCAATAGTACGGCATGCCGTTCTATTAGAATACTTACGGTTCTTTTCTTACCGATTACTGTTCACGTTCTGTTTTGCATACGGAAAAATTCCATTGGAAAATTCTACCTCAGGCGAAATCATAAAATA
>JAQGAX010001512.1:0-10922 GCA_034698105.1 Plectus exinocaudatus | reverse complement strand
GTAGTTTACTTTTAGTTTCGACTATTTCGCATTTTAAACATTCTTACTGGCAGAGATTAAATTTCCTTCTTTCGCATTCTCGATTACTGGGCCCGGCAGTCGGCCAAAAGACAAAAAATTATTTTCGTCGCGCTGAGCCTCGAGTTGTTCGTTTGCTCGTGCGATCTTCTTCAGAACTTCTTCAAGCTTCTTGCTGCAATTCAATATGCCCCTTTACTATAGATGTGAGCACGGGTAAGGCGTCAATTGTGGGTTTCAATTTTTTCCTTGGAGAAGGTCAGATACACAACTTGGTTTTTGCCAGCGATATTTTCGTTTCTTAATTTAATTTTGTTTCTTGGGAACAAAACCTAAAACATAAATCGTTTTGGGGGGGGGGGAGGGGCTTTCCACCGAAATTGGAACAAAAATCGCAAAACAATTTTTTTATACGTAATTTTCGACTAAAAAAGATTCAAGCATGAATGCGCAAATTATTATGGCCACCACCATGTACTTAGAATGAGTATTCTACACGAATAGTGTCGCAAAATCGTCTGCATCGGGTGGCATTAGTAGACAATGGGACAAATATTGAATTTCTAAACGAAACGAACTTTAGATCGACTTGAGATATTCTGGATCGGTTGAGCATGATGACATCTCTGGTTGTGTCGTGAATGGGAATGTCACCGAGATGAAGATTTCTGTCGACTAACTCGCGAACCGTAGAAACATTTGGCGAGCAGAGATAGAGACAGTGTTGCCCTCCGTTTACCATTATCATTTGCCCTTAAAGTAGAGTGACTTTGCAAGAGCAACCGGAGTCATTTACGGATGACACTTAGCAGTCATCCGACAAAAATCAACAGTATCCAGCCCTGTCTGTACGTTGGACATTTGACGCTCAACCCACCTTTCAGGGTGATGGTCTTGATTCGGCTGGTGTTGTTCATTCGATCCAATCCGCCCGCCATTCGACTAATTTGCTTCATTTTGAAGACAAACAGGCTGTTGCGGAACGTTAAGATCGACTTGAAACTGAGCGTAACTTCAGGGTGTATCAGCTGCATAACGTCCGACACCCTCGTCGTTTTCTTGCGACAGAACGGAAACGCCGCTTTGATGAAAGATCCTAAACAATCGCAAATGAAAGAATGAAATAATGTTCAAATACATACAAAATGATAAATTATTGGCAAAAAGCTAGAAAATAAACTATCGGACTCAATTTATGTACTGTGTTCAGGGTATATTCACGTACTATTGGTTCAAATTATTACGGAATTTGGTTATTCATTGTTGGGACACACGAAAACCAAAATATTACAGTTTTTTAAACGCCGTGCATGTTTGTAAAATGGCTGTTTCTGGGTGCTGAACTGAGGTGATCGTTACGGTAGGGGGGGCGCAACCTCCTGGTAGGATAAATAGCTCGAGTTTGGTACGTAATACATACGATACAAGCAGTCGGGAACCGCTCTTTGGGAGAAGCGCGAAGTACTAGGGGGCCGGCCCTGCGCATCCCTCCCTCCCCGTAGGGACAAATGAGCACACATGTAACCAGGGGGTCTGGGGGTCACCTCCCCCGGCTGGAAAAACATTTTCGGCACATTGTGGAGAAAATTGATTTTGGCACCGAAATGTTGAAGCACGCCGAAATCCAGACACGAAGGTACCGTACCGACGATCCCCCTCCCGTCGACCGGTTCAGAGACCCTGGCTTCGGATATCTTTTACAGGTATGCAATTGAGAACTGAGTTTTCTAAAAATAAAATAGCTACAAACCGCAATGTTCGATGACCAGATCCCGATCGAAGCATAAATGCATAGGGAAAGCTCGGTTGAAGTCGTTGATGGTCATTTGGTAAGACCCCTAAATAAGAATACATTGCTGACAGTAAATATCAGCTTCGACTGACACCGTTTGTTTTCGATTGCGTGTGCATAATACTGCAAATTGCACTGATGCTCATGGACCGATCCGGTTCGCGGGCCTGAGAAACAATTTTCGGGCCGGGCCGATTTTTGAAAACATTTTCGGACAACATTTTTACTTCGACCCATCGCATCACTGGTAAATGGGTAACTGAATACGATATGACGCGTTTATTTAACTGTATACGTGTACTGGCTCCGGATTTTCGCTTCTTTACGCTACTGGTTAAGACATTTCCCAGTTAACACTGTTTGAATGTTGCCGACTTTAATGTCGGAATTTTACCACAAAATGCGCACGCAATCTTGAAGCGGGCAACGCCTGATTCTGAGACCGCCCATCTTACCTCCGTCTGGATTTTATCGGCGCTGAATAGCTCGACTGTATTCGATAGACTGGGGACTGCCGCGGATAGTAGATCGGAGCTGACTTGCTTGACGAGGAACACGACGTGTTCGCTGATGTCTGTTTGCAGATGTTCCTTCATTCTTTCATGCACCGTCACCACCACACTCGTGTTGAACAGTTGCTGACATACTTCCGTCACCACCCCTGAATAATCAATGCGAAATTGAGCAGAACCGCTTCATGAGAATCTAGTGCTTTCAAAACAATGAGATGGGGGCACTCAATTCAAGAGGTGGGCGTAGGTGTATGGGGTACCTCCGTTTGACTGAGTTGCAATTCCGGTAAATTATTCACGCTAGCATAAACAATTTGGCTGCGTAGCGGCAAAAAAGGTTGCCGCTTAAACTGAATAAACGGGGGTTAGAGCGCGTGGATACTTTGCAACTGTTGCAACAACCTCCACGTACTTCTCTATTCCCCCCAAGGACAAGTGCATTCATTGGATGGAAAATGTTGAATTTGGTTCACTAAACAGGCAGAACATTGTGGAAAGTAACATATCAGTGGCGTAAGTAGCTGAGGCCATTTGAAGGGAAACTAGCCGATTGGCTATCGTCATGGCAACAAGCAATCAGCATGCTTCCCACTAAACGGTTTTCCCCAGCTGCGCACGACAGTGCAACATGTCGAACGTGAGCCGTTATACAAAAGATGATTCGAATATTAGTACAGTACCTTTGACGATTGGGAATAGTCCTCTTCTCCTTGAATAATAATGCAGGTAAAGCGAGCCGTCTGACTTTGCCTCGCAGCGAAATGACGGCCCCTTAAGCTTCGTCTTATATACGACATGATCGATGAAGTAGTGCAAAGCATCGAGGCTGTCCAGAAATCCCTGAAGAGGTCGATTGGTGATGACACATCAGCAGCGTAATGAAGAAAAGCGAACGGTGAAAAAAATCTACTTTGGAAATACTTGTATGTTTCTTACCTACCACTGGTATTATTCGCTTGGCGTTTCTCCAAAAATGAGTGCTTGGGCGTATGAAATATGTTTGTGCCATAGTTGGCGACTTTTTTGATCATCAAAAAACACTGTACTCTCCCTTATTTTTAATACAGTTTTCATACTCCAATCCTCAAGAGCCAACAAGTATGATACTACTATGCGAGAATATCCCATATCCCGACGCCCACCTTTGCATAATAGTGATAAATAACGATCGATAGGGTTCCGCAAATTTCGGTTTCTAACCTCGCGTCTGATTGACAGCCGTTAGATGATAAACTATCGAAAGTCACGCGTTTGCGTGCGCAGAGGGTCATTATTCAAACCGAACAGAGCGCTAGAGCTTCATTCATTATTAACGAGATTGCACCAGACGTGGGCACTGGAGGTGCATGAGAGGTGTAGCTGTATAAGGGCCGTATACAGTTGAGAGTCGAAGTCTCAAGGAGTATAAAAGCAAAAATAGGGGTATTTTGAAATTTATTCAATATTCGGGCTCTTTGAGACTTTTTGAGGTGTATTTCACCTCGAGGACATGACGCCATACACTTTGAGGCCAATTGAAAGTTCCGCAAGTGGGGAATAAGGATAATTTTAGAACGTTTTGCAATTTAGGCAAGATATATGGAATCTTAGAGACTTCTCGAGATGTAAATACACCTCGAGGCCAGTTTGGTATGGCTCGCACCTGGAGGTTGAAAGCCATAGCTCGCAGTAGCTCATTCCAGCCTGTTTCCATTGTGAAAGTTATTAGGAAGCGACCGTATTCCTCCCAAACGTCCTCCACGGTCAATTCTGAAAAACAAAATTACGTTCAGGGTTTCCCCGATAACCCGCCCTGTACTGCTTATATGATTTCAGCATTTTTGTGTAACCTTCACATTTATATTTTTATTTGGATATTTGTATGAAAAATATCGTGGTACTAAAATATCAACCTAAGGTTCAACAAAATAGAAAAGCTGCTGAAATCAAATAAGCGCCCCGAGGCGGATTTTCGGAAAACCCGCTACCCCTGTAGTGTTGTGTGATGAGCAAGTAATAGCTACAGCTGACATTTGATGAAACTCCTCGACTTATAAGTTGTGCTTCAGATGAGGGGATATGAATTTATCGACACCGTGTAGAACACAGAATGCAATAAAACCGATTACTGATTGCTGTTTATTTACTTGTTAATCTAACATAATACAGTATCAGGAGATGTTCAGCCCCAAAATCTGGATAAGGCGTCGAACATACTTCGCAAACTTCTAGAAGTAATCCGAAATTCCAAAATGACGAATCCGACGGATTTTGGATTTTACTTCCATCAGAAATGACAGAAGTAACTTCTGTCAGAAATCCGCAAAGTTTGTATGTGCGGGTCAAATCCAACGACGATTACACGCAGTTAAATTCGCGTGCTTACGTGTATGATACGCAGCCTACTGTAGTCAGAATCCGTCGGATTACTTCCAAAAGTTGAGAATTTTTCAACTTTTCGGATTTTGCCAAACTCCGCCCCCGCCAGTACTAAAGAAAACTTCCGGATTTTGAGTTTGATTTCCCGCCACGACGAAAGTATGTGCGAATTTGGAAGTAAAATTTGGAAGTTGGAAGAAATGACGCACTTCTCGGATTACTTCTAGAAGTTTGTGAAGTATGTTCGACGCCTAACTGATTAAGTCTATTCAAAACAAATACAGAACCGGTACAAAATATAGTAATGAATACATGCGCATTAACAAAATCAAAAAGTGAATTGCGAAATGTAACCGTAGTCCGCTGTGAGAATGAAACGAACCGACAATATTGGCGACTGCATTGATGAGTCGCATCGACTCTTGATCGTCGTAATAGTGATTGACTTCGCTCTCTGTGCCAGGCTTGAATTTAGCCAATTCGCTTAAATACACATTATACCATTAATCAAAGCAGTAAATCACGAAATACTCAATTACACTCATTGAAGCGTAGTATACCTGGAGCCTGAGCCTGTTTCATAAAACCGCAATGCGGAAAGTGCTTTGATTGGTCAGTTGTGACCAGAGGTGGACAGGCACCAGTCCATGGCTGGGGGAACTGATCGGTATTTTTTCGCCATCTTGGGGGTCCATACCGCCACGTTTGAAGCCATAGAATAATTTTAACTTACAGGATTCGATCCCATGTATGTGCCCCGTACTTTCGAGTGATAAGTTGCCGTAGACTTTCGTGAATCCAGCCAAACTAAAGTGAATAATTGCACTGGCTCCATATTATGAAGGTATTTATTTATTTTGCTGTAATTTACTGCTGTTATACCAAGCTCCCATGAGAAAGCCGGCAATGCGCTCTATAAATCGCTAAATTGCAGTTATAATATATCAGTGGTCTTTCTTAACATTGTCCAAATCAGTATTTATTTTGCAAATTCCGCTAATTGATTATGAGCCATTGATGTCAACTTCTTTTGCCATATGTTCAAGTGATCACAAAAGTTTGAGCGTAAAAACATACCATTTTCAATTATGTAGCTTGAAAATCACAGTAAGAAGCTAACGAACGTATGATCAATTGAACAATGCTGAAGTCAAGCAGTTCCTTTGGCGCGCAGCTTCACCATCATTTCTCGAAGCAACGCTTGTAAAGAACTAAGCCAGCAGACGAGGCCGTCAGCCAACTATCCAATCAAAGATGGCCACGGATTCCGTGTGAATGAAAATTAAAATGTGGAATGGCTGATTGCTGATTAGCGTCCGCGGCGGACTAATGGTTCCACGACACGCCAAAGGTAGTCCTCTCTCGGCCCCTGTTTACTCACCATACGCTCCACCTATAATGATACCGGGAAAAACCTCCTAATTCCCGTGAGTCTTGTATCCAATACGTTACCGATATCGAGACGGGTCTATATGGCTAGATATCGATATCAGAATCGTATAAAAAGATTCTCATCCTCAGTCACAGCATCGATATTGGTGTCGACAGTTTCGTCATTTTCAGTTCCCCTATACGTCTACCATACGCTTGATTGTACTGCAAGCAAGACACAACTCGATTTGACAAGTATGCAAAACTTAACAGCGCTCCCTGTTTCATGCTGAATAGAACGATTTTTGACTTAGCATACACTGCGTTTGCGTATTGGCGCGCGAATTTAATTCAGTTCAATAGTTTATGATTACAGATACGAGTATTAATTTCGAAATCGACAAGTTTATCATGGTCACATTATCTACACTTAGCGCAGCATCATGACAATGAATTCATTTACATAAGATATCCAAATTCGCTTCAAGTTTCAGTGCGCATTCACAGTCCCATAACCATTGGAGACGTCGCGCAATTTGCCGGACGATTTCAGCAAGGGATCTTGTTCAATGTCATGATCATTACTGACCCATTGTCCCACTATGTCATCCACATCCCTCCCCTTTGTCTCTGGCAAATAAATGAACAAAATCACAAAGGAAACGATGCCAAGAGCAAACAGCGGCAGGATGGAGAAAGTTCCGATTAATTGTTGAAGAGGCGGGAAGCCAAAAATCTCGATCATCGCTGGTACCCAACTTGCACCGAAGCAGATGGCGCTGGTCATTGAGCGACTGACCTGTAATGATCCAAGATTTGAATATTTATTTGGATCGTAACAGGAAGTAAACTCATTCAGTTAAATAAAGTTAGTAATTTTTTATTGCAAGCAAATTTAATTAACAATATCAGACGAGTTTTTATTTGCCAACGAGTCTGAAATAAATCCCATGTAGGAATCAAAATTTTGCAATTAAGATACTAAATCAGCAAAAATATATAGATATAAGCAATAAGTAGCGGTTATATTCCAAATGAAATAGTATTAATAGTTTTTTGCTTTCAGTGTTGGTTGGTAACGTACGGTATCAAATATATTCACTTCGGAAATGAACTTATTATTTTGCATCATTGCATTGCAAAAGCACTGCACCTGTGGACAGAGTTCTCCTGGCAACATCTTGGCGACGAAGCTCGGCCCACTATAGTACCCAATTAACGAGCAAAACAGTCCAACAACGCCAATGATTGCACTTGTCAGCCCATCAGGTACAAGGCCGGAGACGAACATTGCGCCAGTCGCGAAAACGCCCATGCCCACTCCGCACAGCATCAGCGGACGACGACCGCATCGCTCAACCTAGAAAAATCCGCTTCCACTCTCCGTATATTAATTGGAATCGCCAGATTTCAACAATTTATAGCAGTGAAGAAACAAAAAGGTCAATCTATCAATGTGCGCCGCAATATCGGTTTTGAGCTTAATAGGATTATCGCCTCCGAAGTATCTCGGGATTGTTTTTCCCCAGATAGTCAGAACTCAACGGAATCCGAAATTTTTTTCGCTACTAGGTGGGGACACTGGGGGGGGGTACGTTCGTAACCTCCTCCAACCAAGAATGTATAATCCTATTGGACCTCTTGTGGTGTAAAGTCCCACGTCCATGTCAAAAACAGACCTCGGCGACCCGGGTGCCTTGCATTTTACGTTCTTAGAGAACTATCTATTATGCGCAGTCATAGACACATTCCCAGCTCATGAGCGCAACCATATTGCCATCACACGTTAGACGATGCATTTTCAAGGTAGCTGCGCCCACTGGCTGAGATCTATCTGGTAAAAGCCATACAATAAACCAAACAAAAAGAAAGGAAACTCGACCATTACCAATAACGTTCCAACAACGACGGCGATGCAAGCTGGCGCACGCAGAAGCAGTACGGTAAGCCAGGCGGACGTCTCGTGGGTGACTCCCAACTGGGACATGAACCCCGTCGAGTACTGCGTAACGATATCGCTGCCGCCGAGTTCGGCAGCGCAGTTGGCCACCACGCAAATGAGCAGCGCCATGCGCAGATGGCGGACCTTGATCATCTCCAATAATGTCGCGTACTGTCTGGTGCAGCTCTTCCTCCCTAATTCCGCTTCCCGATCAAGCGCTGCGAATACGGTGTCGCTGT
The DNA here is from genome assembly GCA_034698105.1 of Plectus exinocaudatus. Lineage (NCBI taxonomy): Eukaryota > Metazoa > Nematoda > Chromadorea > Plectida > Plectidae > Plectus > Plectus exinocaudatus. Next base: position 2,690 of record JAQGAX010001512.1, on the reverse strand, counting down.
CGACGGAGCATCCGTGGTAAAAGGCGATTGCTTCGATCGAATCTTCTTTGTTACCTGAAACCAACGCTTTTGGAAGGTATGTTCAAGGACCGTTCGCCTAAAAAGCGGTCTCCCAGCTCTGGGGAATAATAAATTCAGTCATTTATTTTTGGAGCTATATTTATATCACAGTGAAACTGTACCTTTGCTGATGTAGAGAAATTTCGGCGATTTGGGGAATAGTGGCGTAAGCGACATATGAACTATTGCAGGAATGAGCGGCAGGACCAATGTCCATTTCCACAAATCTGTAGTACCCAGCAGTTGTGGCAGTCCAGCAGTTGCTCCGATCGTATTCCAGAAAGGAATGCCCATGAAGGAAATAGTGGCGAAAAGGCCGCGATGACTCACGGGTGCACATTCAGAGAGAAAGACGGGTACGTAGGTGGCGAAGCTGAGTGCTATACCGCTGAAAGCAGTTGGAACTGTGATTAAATGATTGTTGTTTTGATGATCATAGTATAGGCCGAAACCACTAGATAATCGGAGACCATCAATGTCATTCAATTCTTTTGTCTCGCACTGATGAAAGGAGTGTCCCTGTACTTATAGATTTCTACGTAGCTAAACGATTGGCTTTGGGGAGAATTTTGTTCCTGATGACTTGCGCATCCGTGAGGCCCTACAATAACATAATTCATCAGCTGATTGCATGACGATTTGTTGGCAAATAATCAGCGTACTATACCTGCAAAATCGACCAACAAACAGCAATTCGATTGAATTCAGCCATGCAACTGCGACAAATTGCAGTACTCCAGCCAACAGCTCGATGATATTCTCGAATATCATTACCGTGTCCCGAGATCCAAATTTGTCTGCAGGATACGGTATCAGAAAAGCGCCAACAAATGCGCCGAGAGCGTTGGCACCCGCCATAAAGGCCCAAATCCACGACATTCCACTTGCGTCCAATATGACATTATAGTGAAGCGATATCGATTGGTTTGCGAAGTCTTTGACGAGTGATTCGATTGGGTTAAAGGCGGTGGTGTAATGTGAGGCGCTGAAGCCGAGCAGAGCATGGAGAATTGCACCAATTATAAGTTTGTGAGACACTTTGGAAACTTCTGTCGTAGACATTTTTATGATATTTGTTAAAATACGAACGCTGTTGTACCCACTCGGTCCAAAGGGCACACAACAAATTCAACGTGTTCAATTGAAATTAAAATCATCCTTTGAAAGCAAAGCGTTTGCTATTTTAATATGCAAAACAAAAGCACAATAAGCATATCATTGGTTAATAAATAAAAGCTCTACTTCCCATATGTGTGTTCTTTTCCATTATTTGCACGTTCGTTCACCCATGGCCACAACAACGCATTGTGCTACTCAGTTTCGCACTCACTATCAAGTCTTATCGCATCCAGCCGCTGCTTACAAAATGCAAGCGCCACACAGCAATATACCCGCTAGAATAGTTATAATGCCAGTTCGCGAATGAACTACTCTCATTTTCACATCTATTGTCATAAGTTTAGTACTCATAAATTGTGATAAGGGTATAACAATTTTTTTATTATTATTGGCTCGAACAATACCGTTCATATCACAATTTTGTATGTCACATACAAAATGCGTGAAGCGTCAAAAAGTGTTGCTTGCTTGTTATAGTCAATATTTTGTTCCTGTTCAAGAGAAATTGAACTCGAGCACCGAACGTGAGCAATATTCAGTACTGCGCGTTGAACCAGCTCGTTCATAGCAATACCCTAATTACGTAACGCTTGTAAAGGAGGGGGATCGCGAAGGTCCTGTTACGCGAGCGTTACGCTATGACGTCATTGCAGTGCTTAAGCATCATGAGGAAGACGTCGTCTTGGCCAAATTCGGCGTTACGCGAGAAAAGGAGCAAAAAAGTCCGAAAAAGTTTTACGTAATTTATGTACAGCCCCTCGTGTAACGTTTGCGCCTCGGGCCATTTTGCGGACCCTCCTCCTAACGTGCAATGTAATTCATGAACGGCTCCAAAATTTTGCGTACGTTACATAAGCATTATGACGAGAGAGCAAGGAATGGTTATCAGGCAGCTTGCTATATCGCATCTCAATCACAATTATAATTGACAAGGAATGTACTTTGTATGTCTTTTCATTATCAGTAGTTTGCAGCGTCCCGAATAGATCAGCACGAAGTTTCTTATTTATTTACCATTATCAGTCGCTGAGTTGCATTGCCATGAAAAAGGGTATATGGGGAACACATGGACAACGCGTTTTCTTAAACGTCATGAATATGGGCAAAGTTTAAATGGATAAAGTTGGGCAAAGTTTAAATCGACACAGTGGCGTCATTTTATCTTTGGTCCCTGGCTCACTGTATTTAAGACGCTATATTCAAACCCGTAGCAGTCTTTTGAACATGTATTATACCGATGGTATTTATGGTATAGTTTCATTAAAAGCCTTTAACCGCTCACTAAGCATTTTGCTTGGCGTCAGTACCCAATTATGACATCCTTTTTGGCGTGGTGCCCCTCAGCACAAACAAAGCGCCCCCCCCCCTTGGCGATCCCGTGACCGCCTATTTTGCTCGACGCCGGGGCCACGGCTTCATTGGTCCCGCCTATGGCGAGAGTCTGATAGAGTTGCTTGGTACTTTCAAAATTTGGGACTGAATTCAGTATTGAACCGTTTGTAGAGGGCCGA
>JAQGAX010001511.1:0-10924 GCA_034698105.1 Plectus exinocaudatus | reverse complement strand
CGCTTCAGCGCCTGTCGGCCGAGCTGACGGCGGAACGAAAGTAAGTCTTGTTTTAGCCAGCAGTTTTTCTGTCGTGAGAGTGAGTGGGGGATTTGGGCCAGTTGTGGGCGATGCTCGCTGAAAGTAAAGTAGGCGGAACTCATTCGTCGATGGCGAGGCTGGCTATTCTGGACTGGACGAAAGGGCAAAAAAAGGATCCGCCACATGCGACGGCGACTGGCCAGTTCAATGGAAGCGCAATAAACCCTCTTTCATTGACTTTCGCTGCCCTCTGCGGAGCTCCACCTATCAGCCTCTGCCAGTTTTGACCAGTTTTGTTGTAGTGTGCATCATCCATCCGTGAAATATCATGGGAAAAGGGCATCTGCATGTCTGAAGCTTTCTTTGTAATAGTTGAACTTTTTTGAAGGTCCATCCAGAATCCAGAGGTAACAGTTTGCGATGCAATGAGCTGTCCAAGGTGCCCACGAGCCCTGTCCATCACAACCAAGCCGGGACCAGTCAAGTAATTCTCGGAAGTCTTGAGTCCTATACGAAACCGATATCGAGACTGATCCATCGCTTGGTATCGGTATCAGTATCGTATCCTCAGTCTCCACATCGACATCAGTGTCGAAGTCTGGTTATTTTCGGTCCAGTTTTAGGTCTACCCCAGACCGCTCAGGCGTGTCCCCCTCTGTGCCCTAGTCAACATAACTTTGACCCACATTTACGCTTATGAATGGCGTTTACCAGTTGACTGTGTCGATCCATTGATCCTCCGTGCTCCGCGTTTGTTTGTCAATTTTTGCGTTTCGGGCCAGCGCTAAGCGTCCTTGGGCGATCCGCCCTGGTCATGCGCGAGTCAATGCGTTTCTATCCTCGCGTGGACCAATAATTTTTGTTGTCGCGCCGCCCACAGAACTCTCTATGACGCGGCGAACCACGGGAGGCTTTTGCGTTTCATCACGTCTACGCCGAGCGATATAATATCCCCGACGCCGCGTTTTCAGCGCATTCCAATCAGTTGGACGTGATGTAAATCGTGCAGCCTGGCTTGGCCCATCTCTGTCAGCGACTATCTCTCCCGACGGAGACAACTGGTCATTCATTCACCAACTGCTCCCAACTGCTTGCTGTGCTACAACTCCGCGGGGCCAACCGGGTTCGTTTGATTTCAATTGGTCAGTTTCAATTTAAACTCAGTCATACCCATAAGCAAACTTGGGTACGGAGGGCTCATTCTGTTGGGTGCCTATGGATAGCCAGTGGCACAGGTGTCCCATCCAGTGGAACATTTATGCGTCCAGGGGCAGGCCTGCCCGGAATTCAAGGGTAGCAGTTAGCGGTGCAATGGATCGTCCAAAAGATACCCAACAGCCTTCTCCACCCTTAGGCGGCTCACAGATGCCCACCTTTCCCTATACAGGGTCAATTATAGTTAAGAGTGAATGATTTCTGGATTTTGGCGATATTTTTGAAAAGAAAAAGAATGACGGGAAGTGCACCCCCGGACTTTGACCCTTACCACTTCTGGATACATCCGAAGAATTCCAAAACAAATTTTGGTGCTATATGACACACCCTCAGACTCGGAATAATAGCCTGTATCAGAAATGAAGACGGCATTTGTACTGGGGTAAGTTATCTCCGACCGTCTTGAGGATTTTATGTAACTACCAGACGGTCCAAAGCTCCGTACTATCGAGTTTAAAGCCCAATTTTTTCACCCCTTGTAGCGAATACGTTTCATAATCCCCATCATTTTACAAATCCTATCGAACCCCTGTAGCTCCATGCCCAACTCTACCCATAATTGGGTGCCGATCGACGAGACCAGGGTAGATGCAATCCCCTGCTCGTTGGCATTGAGAGACGTAAGCGATGCCAAAAAATGATTGGCACTTCATGGCAACACAGTAGTGCGCCCTCAGTCTCTCCCAACCCCAGTTCTACTCCTGCGATATGTTTACCGGTCATAAGTTTGTCTATAAAATTAGTCATTTCGCTTCTTCAAATGCAAGAATATTCTCGAAGAGTTTCTGTTGCGCGAACGTAGTTTTCTCAGTTGAGAGCTGTTATATAGCAAAGAACCAGTCTATTGTTAAACATTGCGGAGCACAAAATGTGCGCCATGTAACACTTTGAAATCGGAACAAACTACGTAATAAATTGGTTACTTTAATGCATTGTGATGTGTTTATGTGTCAAATCATTTCATTTCATTTGCAGCAGTTTTCTGCCTGCTTCCGTGCTGACCATCTCGCTTAATACAATCGGTCGATTTCTTGCTCAATCGCTCGCCACGATGAAAAGAAGACGGAGGAATACGTGCGATCTTCTTCTCATTCTTACGGTACGAAGTGTAACTTTTCCGCCGCGCGCGGCCTTGCCGATGATTGGTCGACGTCGTGAAAATGCGTGGCACATTTTTCCAACCGTCTTTTCGCGCCAGGAAGGTCGTATTCGCGCATTTCTCACCTTGCCTAGTCCATCGTCGATTGCGCTATAATCAGAAACGGATTGTGCGACGCTCCTAGTTAGGATGCTTTAACAGGGAGCATCGACTATTAGTACAATCGGCGAAGCGCTATTAGCTATAAGAAGCTATAATATAAGTTCAATCTTATTCTTTCTTTCTATCTAGACAGACGGTCACTGTTTAGGGGGCAGTTTATCCTAAAAGCGATGCGTGTCTGTCTTTGTAATGCTGTCGCTCAATCAACCGAGGACAAGGGGGTCAATTGCCTTGCTTTGTTGAAGGCAGCCTCGTCATAGCGCCAACAATGCGCAATAAAGTGTGCGGTCGAATTACTCACAGGCTGATCCTCTAAGGTCTCTGCTCCAGTTCATCGATCGGGATGGACACAGATTGATCCATTTTCATGTAATGGATGAGTGGTTGCGTTTCATCGGAACAAGGCGATTACGCGAAACTGTTCAGGATAGCTTGTCTGACAGTCACGCGCTATTTGTCAAGGGGCTAAAATATCGCTCTGAAGTGTTGCGATTCCATCGCAAGAGAAGAGTTTTGAGCAATGGCGAACGGTTGTATCAGCGAAAGTACTGCATGCAACAAAATAATTGCATGAGATGGTGTACATCCTATCGCATGGCTTTGCAAGCCAGTGACTGTATAAGTGCCTATGTGCCTTACGAATCCGGAATTAATCCGAATTCGAACTCGAATTCCATCGAGCGCCTTATCTCAGTGGAGCCTCGTAGCTGACCAGTATTGCTCGGCGCTTTGTAAAATAGCTTTGGCTTCTGTATAATTAAATTCAATTACACCCATTGGTCAGCAAGCGACCTTACCTTATCGTACCAGTAAATACAGTATACTGTATTTACCATGATCACTTTTGATAAAATGCGGAACGCTGTCTTACATGGGCTTCTTATTGAACATAAATTTAGGTTTTAATGTTTAGGAGTTCAAGTAATTTTTTGAAAACTAACTATTTTTTGAACTAACTATCGTTTTTGTTAACCGCAACCTGAACACTGTTTACCATCATGCCAACTGAGCGAGTAGCCCCAGACGGTCAGGCAATTCGTAGAGTGGTGGGAGGTGGCGGGGAGGGGCGATGGACAGCGCGCGGGAGAATCGCCCGCCGGTGTGACGCGTCACGTGTCCGGGGCACGACCTTAACCGCCGGCGGCGATGAGGATCGGATGGCGCGGGGGCGAACGAGGCGACGAGGCGAGAGCTGAGGCCCTAAAGAGAGTCGTTGCCGCGTAGCCCTAAAGAGGGCCGTTGTGGCGAGCGAGCGCGCGCGAATCGCAGAATCTGGGTTAATCGGACAGAAATAGGGCCGACTCACATCGCCACACAAGTGGGCAACACCGGGCGAGCGACTACGAGCAGCGGTGGGCGAGGGGATCGGCGGATCGGATCAGTAATCGGGCGCTGCGCCATAAACCACCCTCGAAAAGCGTTTGTTTATCGTCGGCCGCAGCCGCGATTTCCGACGTACAATTGACCATAGGCGCTGGCAAGTGCTCCGCTATTATGTCAGCAGTTCAACCGAATCCCCGCTCTTCGCAGTTCTCACAGTGACATGTGACACGACACGTCCCTTCCTCACTTATACGCCCACGGCTGCTCCACTCTCTTTGATCCCGATCCGAGCATGGTTTCGTTTTCGGCAGTGAAAGTGGGTGCGATACTTTGTGTGGGACAAACTTGATTTTTTATATTGCAAGTGGAAAGGGATAAGGTCTACACGAGCAATCCTAAGGGGACGGGGCCGGCGCCGGGGTCGGGACCGGGGCCGGTACAGTACTTCACATTGATCTACCCGCAAGTATGCGCTATTGTAGAATCGACATTTCATTTCATAATCAATCAAAATCAATCACAATGCGCATTAACATTGTATACTGTATACATGCAGGGGTTGCGTGGTGCAATTTTCACGAATAAACATTGCTCTATCAGCCTGGAGGGTGCAAAAGAGAAAATGACCCAGCAAACCTGCAGTTGTGTTGCGGTAAGCAGTCGCATTTTTTGCTCATTGCGCTCCGGCGCAATCAATTTTCACCTCTAAACCGATCATAATTGAACCTCATTGTCATCGTTTTTTGCGCACGTGGGTCGCATGCACACCGGGACTCGCTCTTTGCACGTCCACACGCATAACGAGCGGTGCCGAAGGACACGGAGCATGAACAGGTGCGGATGGTGCTGCGACGATTGCGCGAAAACGCGCCGCCCGTGCGCAGACAGAACGACCCGACGGTCGCCGACGGCAATTAATTCCACCGGTCCGCATAGGCAGCGGGCTAATCACCGGCGGGCGGCCTTGGCGCCCGAGGCCACCGGCCATCAGTTGACCACAAGGGACGGCGGAAGCCCGAAACCCGCCGCGCCAATGCGAGCGTATTCGGACTCTGGGTGGGATCAGGAGAGTTCCGTGACACGGGGACAGAATTAACAGGTGGATCTTTTTGGCGCCACAGGTAGAAGCATATCTTTTGATTACGCCGCAGGGTCCTAAAGCATTAATATGGCGTCTATTGCATCTTGGCCGATCTGGCTGCTGGGACCGAAGGACATGTGCGCATGCGCTGGTTTATTTTAGTCAACTGCTAGTCGTCCCATTTCGCTTTCTGTTTGTGGCCGTTTCTCCAAAAGCTGATTGATGCCTGAATTGAGATCGAAACCCGACCTTGAGTGAAACTTTGGCGAAATGCATTCAATACACATATACACAGACAAAACATGGACTTGGTAAATCATCGGTCAGACAGCGTTTTCAATTTTGTCAATGTCTGGCTTGCGCAATCTCACTCTCGGCGGTCTCACTCATCAGGTGGCATGCCCAATTTAGAATTAACAGCGGCGGACCGGTGTAATTTCGCAATTTCTACCTGTCTGTCTGTGAGCGTCACTTGAATTTAGCGCACCAATGCGACAAGGAACCGAGATTGATAAGTAGAGCGCGATGTGTCATTGGCGAATTTCATCTGTCGAATTGGTGGGTGGCATAACGACGAATGGTCGATTAAATATTAGAATTGCCGGTGGAATCCTATTGCGCAACCGGTGCGATTAGAGACATGAGACAAGTTGATATTGCGCACGCTTACTGAATTCTGTTTTGCAGGGGAAGTTACAATAACTCCTCCAGCGTACCGCCTGTAACCAACAAACAGAGATATATTCCCTCCTCAGGCATTCGATCCGCATTCATCTCTGGCGTGGTGGGACTCAAAAACTCGTACTATATGACTGACTTGATGCAATTGCAAATCAAGAGAGATGATCAAAAATGAGTTGCTTGCAGGTACTATTGCACTTCGTTGACGTCGGCGATGGATTTGCGATCGACAATGAGGTGATTGGGACGCCGCAGATCCACTGCAGCGAGAACGCCATCACATTCTCAGTGAGGACTAGGAATGTCTTCCGAGGGAACATCTACATCAAGGGACAGTACGGCGTGCCCCAGTGCCGCCAGGAGTACTTCTCCAACGACTACGCCGGCGCCTCTTATTCCGTCCGCATCGGCGAGTGCGCCATGCGCAGAATTAGACAAGTAAGCGACAATTCACTCACTCATACAAAACTGAAAATAACTGAATGCTGTCATTGAAATTTTTGTGATTCGCTAGCTTCTAGTGCATTCTCCATTACTCTCTGATTCAAATAAGTGAATACAGAGATCTCTAAATCTACAATTATGTTGCTCGGTTTGTATCTCTTTCATGGGCATAAAATTTTGAGGATAACGTCAAAGTCTGTCTCTTTGCTGAAAATACAAATAATCGTCAACATGCTTTCCTATTTCAGTTGCAACCTCACGGAATGAATTACATGCTGGTCTTTGTCACCAATTTTCATCCACAATTCGTCACAAAGGTCGATCGAGCATACAACGTGAGTTTTTATTGGTACACCTTTTGGCGAATGCGTTTCAATGATTCTCTTTTAGGTGCGCTGCTTTTACGCTCAAGCGGACAAAACCGTCAGCTCACAACTTGAAGTCAGGTACTGTAGCATATGATTTTCATTCGTTTTCAACAAACTGAATTTGGCATATGATTAGGTTTTCGGATTCTCCTCTTTTCCATGAGGTCGACCATTTATGGTCGTAAATTCGATTGAGAGCTCGGTAATGCAAATATTGGGCGCAAATGGAACATTGATTCTAACATTTCTTTTGTTGTGATCCCTTCACTTGACTACTGCAATTCTAGCATGCTGAACACGGAATCTCTGGAGCAGTCGACGATGCTGATGCCGAACTGCGCGTACACGGTGCGCGCGGGACAGGTGAACGGCCCTCTCGTGCGCTACGCCAAGGTCGGCGACCAGTTGGTCCACCGATGGGAGTGCGACAATCGTGAGACGTTTGTTTCTTGTTAATGTTACTGGGAACCATTGACGATGGCGTTGTAAATAAGCCCACAATGAATAGTTGATCGAGCGAGCTTAGACCCACTGCCAGCACGTTTACGAGGTCCCGCCACGATTGATTACGATAATTATCGGTAATCATTTTGAGACCCAATGTAGTTTTTATTGCACAGATGTATAAATGTAGAGAACGGTAGTCGTCAATTACTGTGTTGTCGTACAGTGCACTGTTCTACGGTAAAGGCAGGAAACAGCAGAATGAGCAATAACGGCAACATCTCTCTTGTGTGACTAGCGAGCAGGCGACCTTCGTTAGAGCATTGTAGCATTGTTCATGTTTACTTCACCGGAAGGGCTCAAATTTAACAATGATATTTTTAGCCAATTTCGGCATGTTGGTGAAAAACTGTTTTGTCAGCGACGGGGGTGGAGCGTCTCAGCGCGTTCTGGACGCGAGAGGGTAAGTTTTCAACCTGCGCCCAATTTTCAGATGTTTTTGCATCAGTGTTTGAAGTCAACTATATGATAATGATTTAGATGCCCTGTGTTCACGGCAGTCGTTCTGGGGAACCTACAGTACGACAACAGCTTGAATTTGGCCTACGTAAATGTTTGGGCCTACAAATTCCCCGACCGATCTCAGCTCTACTTCCAATGTCAAATTCAAATTTGCAACAAACGCGACAATGAATGTGTCGGCGTTACGGTAAGATCTTATTAATAATACATTACATATATGTAATCGTAAATTGTACTAGAATATCTCTTTTAAAAATTTATGATAAAGGAACACTACTCGGATTGATTTATTTTAAATTCTCACATAGACGCGAGGCAAAAAATATAGTTTATTGGTGCATATATGATGGGATTCGCGTTACATTTGACAAATTGAAAACCGTTATTATGCGCGTCAAGGACTGTGGCTGTTAAGTCCATTCCGAATACTACGCATCGTAATTATATTGCACGTATAGCAGTACATCATATTGTGTTTAGCCATTTCAAGCAACAGCCACGGTCGTTGACGCTCTTATTACGTTTTACAGAAACAAAATAGTCAGAAAAGCCTTTGACATTATCAATGACATTCTCTTCTTCAGCCACCCAACTGTCCTTTGGTGACAAAGTCCGAATTCGAGCCATCCTCTCAGATCAATCCGAATGTCAATCCAAATCAAGTGATCGGTACTTTCCTACCTGGCACCCCCGTCGTCGGTGGACAGATCGACGCCAGTGGCATCTACCCGATCAATCCTGCTGTGATCGGCCAGCCGATTGGCCAGCCGAACACCTACATTCGCCAACCGTATGCCGCCGCCGCTAGCCAGCAAGAGAGCAGGCAAACCTATGAGGATCGCGGTGTCGCTCCACAGGTATGCATTTAATGAATGTAATTAGCGCTGCCTCATTCATCACAAAAGGAAATAACTTTCTAGGTATGAGCGCTTCTCCGTGCCGTTGTTTTAGAGCTAATTAGCTCAATTGGCCTCTAGACTTGCACGGAGGAGCGCGCGTGTTAGGAAGTTATTTCCTTTTACGTATGAGTGAGGCAGCGCTAACGTAATGATCTATTACCAAACAAGGCCACGGGTCGGCGGCTTGGGTACACATGACGTCACTTTCCAAAAAAGTGCGGTTCAATCCAATGGAAGTCCAATTTTTTCAACACAAACTTACAGTCATGAACGCCCAGTACAGCAATAACAATATACCGTAATCCGGAAATGCATTTCGGCGTCAATGCGGCGCCGATAATAATTCAAATCGGATTCAAGTGCATGTTGTCAATCAATGTTTACGTTGCATTACTCTTCCGCATGAGTAATTATGAGCGGATTGTTGTGATTGAATCACAATAATCTGCATAGTACAAAACGCTGCGTTTACCAAAGCCTGTTTTGAATACCATTCCAAGGTTTCCCTTTATCAGCGGTGAACATCCGCACTGGATGGGCGAGGAGGGGGCAGACATGAGGGTGCCTACCGATCGTGCGAAGTCGAAGGTCGACGAGTACGTGCAAACAGTTTTAATCTTATTAAAGGACAAGGAAAATATTCTACTTCCGTTCGTAGCCCCTTCCTAGGAATCAAAGAGAGTTCATCGCCTTGCATAATAAGCGTCATTTTTCTGGAAATCCCTATCCTAGATACTGTCAAAATCCAAACATTCATAGAATCAAGTCCTGGATCAGCTGGACAAGATCACGAAATTTTTTTGAAGTGTTCTCTCACCATCCATACTGCTTCTTTCGGTTGAATCCCAAGCTGGCGATAATCCTGGCTCAAGGGGGGGGGCGGCGAATTTGCGACAGTTTGCGAAGCTTCACCACCTCAGACCCATTCAGGGTTTTCCTGTTACAAACCAAGTTTCATCCTTATTTCAGATCGACCCGAACACATATGTGCCTCCGGAAGGACGAACCTCCGGTACGCGAACGTCTTTCGCGCAGCCGCCAGGGACCGAGGCAAGTTTCCCCTCTGAGAACATCGACCCGAACGCCTACGGGCCTCTTCCAACCGGGCTCCAGCCGGCGAGACCATTTTCTCAGCGGCGAAAGGATACGCCGCCCATTGATGACAGAAATATCACTGACCAGAATGCATCGGCGTCGACCAATGAGCTGCAGCAGACACGCGCAGTCACAAGAGCAAGGGTAAGATTCGTTTTTATTGACTATGAGAGAAGAGGTAAAGCCGAATAAGCAGTATGGGTGTTTAATTTAGAAAGCAATGTCGCATTCGACTTTCAGTTTTCAATTACAAATTCCAAAAATTCGCTGTGCTTAAACCGCTTAACCGTCGCTACTCATTCCGATTCCGAAATTACATTTACCGATTGGATGAGAGTTGTAAGTTCCGACTGCTCTTTGTGAAAGTCCATTCATGTAGCACAAAGTATTTGAATGCGATTCGTTGATTCAGTGCGGCTAAGCGTTAGATATTTTGTGATCCCAAGCGGCTGTGAGCCACATATGATGATATTTCTGGTATTTCATAAATATTAACGCTGCGGTTAGGGCGGGTGCGCGAAGCGTGGACGAGAACCAGATGGATACCGATAGGCGACGGGGATAAGCAAAACATCTCCGCTTGGACCTCCCCACTCTGATGCCCGTTTCTAGGGAGCATGCAAAAGGAGAAATTATCTCCGCATACGAATAACAACGCCTTAGCTGGCTTAAATTTTGGAATAATATCGTAGTCAGATGCGTACCCTCGTTGGTGATAATGAAACCATAGCACGTACGCGCTGGGTCAATTGACATAGAAGGACGCTAATGGGACATATTTCAAATACCGTAACTACCGCACTTACCGCATTTGCGATGGGCTTGTGAAGTACCTCGCCCTTGATGGTCTTTATGCAAATTTATGCGGCATGCTCTGTAAATTTTTTCAGACGAATCGCCGCCGAGTTGTGCGTTCTCCGAATGACATTGATATTCTGCGCTGGAAACCGGCCAAAGAACCTGGAGTCGCGTCGCAAAAGCAAGTCGATCCCATTGAAAAGGAGAAGACTGCCGACGAGCTGACGGCGGATGAAACGATGGACGTCGTCGCCGAACCGGTGTTCATCGCCGATCCTGAGTTAGACGTCAATGATAGTCCAGGTCGGTTCAAACAATCGCATGGACGGGGAAGGTTACAAAATGGACGCTTCGGGTTGTTGGCTAATGACGGGCACTTTAGACTGATGGCCATTTAGGGGCTTTAGGTTTATGGCCCCATAATCTAAACAGTCCGTTGGGATAAGGATTTTTAGAGTGTATCATGCCCATATGAGCGATAGGGACCGGTCGGTCCTGTGTCTGATTGCAATCGAATCTAAAAGTCAAAGTCGAGGTAAACCGAGAGATCGTGGTTGGGAACATGCGAACGATTTTCCTCTAGACGCCCAAAATTTGCATTGGATATGGCAAAGGCAATGCAATGGCCGTACCGTGCTACGATAGTGCCCCTGTGCTAGACTATGGCACCCTCGTCGGTATGGTTCCCCTTTAGTATAAGCGAAGCGCCCCTTTAGTACTGGGCGTATCCTGGTGCCCCCGCGCTTCAGCACAATTTGCACAACCGATGGCT
>JAQGAX010001510.1:0-10924 GCA_034698105.1 Plectus exinocaudatus | reverse complement strand
GTGCTCCTCGGTCGGCCGTCGCAGGCCTGACACCGGAGACGACGCTGCTGGGGGTCGAACCCCCGACCTTGTGGCTGAGTGCCGAGGCTCTTAGACCACTCGGTCACAGCGCCGTCAATCTAAGGACTGGATTGAACGATTAAATTTCTTCCAGAACAACGCGCTGGTCTCAGGACGATGCGGCGGCTACTGTGGTCAGTGCAATCCGGACAAGTGGAGAGGATTGGTGCTGGAAGTAGACCAGAAGCAGCGACCGTCAGTGGGTGCTGGTTAACAATTGTTGTAGTTACTGAAATTTATTGAAACCGGAGTGCGTTGTTGCCGCTTGAACGGATTCATTTGTTGAGTCACCGACCACCCTCATCAACGTGTACTGTAGTTTGTATTGTTTCGGCTGATTTATTATTCTGTGATCAGGATATTAATAGCTTTGTTTATATTCGGTTCATGACTGCTTTTGCGCACAACTGCGACCACGACGACTCAGCCGTTATGTGGCTACTGTTGTAATCTGAATTTCCCGCATTATCCAGTATATATGATTGTTATTATTGTACAAAGACGAGCATACGGTCAGTGTCTCTTTCTCATCTGTCTCTTTGTTGCCTCTGGTGGCTTTGTTGGTTCTTCTGATTCAAATGAGGGTATCAAAAGGTTTCATTTGTCCGTTGTTTGACCAGTGACAGTCTGTTCGTTCTCTTTTCTGCTATAGTCGTCGTGAAGCCTGGCTTGCATTGAGTACAACATGCTTTTGGCGCTAAATTTGGGTCCTGCAGCGATAATCCAATGCCACCCACTGATTGCTCCTGCAAATGCGTACGAACTGCTTATGGATATCAATAAGGCACCAAATGCATACTGTATTTTACGTAAGTCGAGCTGCAAAGCGATTTTATAGTCTGTCAACAAAGATACCGTAATCTGGCGCTTTTACAGTATCTTTCAAACAATTAGTTTTTACAGTATCTTTTGCCCTAGCCTACTCTTTATCCTGTTCTCGCTCTCTCTGCTACGTCTCAATGGTACAAAGTCACACTTTTGATGAGATTTTCGGTGTAGTACATATTGTTGATGTTGTACCGTACCCTTATTGTTCTGTTAATGCGCGCAGTATTACTGTAACAATCAGTATCAATAGTCGTGCATTCGTATAGCTCGTACGTGACGTTGTGCTTGTAATGATTTTGTCTCAAGTTATATAGCTTTGACGATTGATTGATGGGTTTTTGTTCACTACGAAAATGTTTGCTCTGTCTGCTGGCCACCGTTAAATTTGCCTTTCGTTTGATTATTTGGCAAACTTCTTCACAGAGCTCTGTGATCGTGCAATGTGAGTGAGTGAATACCGATAGCGTAATAGATATACAGTACTTTCGTTAGCAGCAATAGTGAGCGCTTTCATTTTCTATGACGTGCGCGAAATGCGCCGTCCATCGCAGATAGTTCTGTGTTTTCTTCCCTTTCCCGATTTATCAGCTAAGAAGTAGCCTCACCGTCTCATTTTCTGACATTTTGCCACATTCTTGTCAATTGCAGTATTGTATCCTGTGTCGTTTGACTGAGAAGTGCGGATTACTGTAATTACCGTCATTTTGCGCTATAATTAGTGCCAATTCCAGCTTGCAATTTTAATATGGTAAGCAGACTTTTAACATAAGTCGAGGAAATTTGAGATTGATTCCTGTGCAATTACCGAAAATGTATGCGTTGAAAATCCATTTTGGATACATATATTCTTGGTAATCGCACATGAATCATCGAAAATCACGGCGGTTCGCGTTAAAAGTCCGTCAGACCCTGAACTGCCACCGTATTCAGTGGCTTACGGTACTTTTGCGAATCCGCTCTCGTCAAACGTCCTTCTTTCTTTAATTTGTGCTCTTTTATTGCTCTTTCTCTCATATGGCGCTGCTCAGGTCAGGTGAACCGAATCGTGCTTGTCCACCTACCGTATTCTCTGCCGATATGGGCTTCCTGCCGCCATCATCATTTACCACCTAAGTACTGCCACCAAGCGCTGACATTGATATCTCTGCCATTTCCTCCAATTTCATCATCGTGAACTAATTGTTCCTGCGTGTCTTGTGCTCGACGCTGCCGCAGTACCGTATTCCATTTCGTGCTAAATAATGAATTACTGTAGCATCTGTCTCGTGCTCTCGTTGTTATCGTACTGTTCGAGTATTGGCGTCTAAAAAGGCTTGTTTTTGGTACCACGTTCTCAACGTACAGTTTGTCAACAATTTTTCGGTCAGTTAGCTACAAAAGAAAGTTTTGGTCCCACCACGAACAGGGTCATACAGTAACTTACTTTAGCCAAGAGCACCGCTTTAATACAGTATCTTTTTCAAACCTTGAATCAGGCCTTAAGAGACTCCGCAACTCTGACAGTACTTCTGTTGCTCGCTTCTTCGTGCTCTGCCCTTGTATTTATTCATACTGCAACGATTGTAAAAGGAAATTGTCGTCTTGTCCCTCCTTTTGTCTACTTGTTGGCGACGTCCTTTCGTTCAGTACTTTTCTCTCGTTCATGTTGGCATATGATATGCGACGAGCGTGTGATGTGACATGACTGTGTGTTGAGTGTGCGTGTGCGCTTGGAATCGTTAATAAAAGTTTACTTGTTTTGCTGCGTTCTCTCGGCTTTGAGCTATGAACGATTGCTGAAGAAGATGAAAGCAGTGTTTGGATCGGGTTGGGCCATCCCGACCCAGGACCCACTATACTGCAGTCGTTCACACAAAAATGAGAGGTATCATTACCGTACATCAACAAGAAACGCTCAGGAACAGTCAGAAATCTGATTATCAAATAACGTGCATACTGTATACTGCAAATAATCATTACCAATCTATCAAAACTTTCATTTCATTTGAAACATAGAGTCATAGTAGGCATTTTTGAACGATACTGGTAGCTCTCGCTCTCGTGTGGACGAATGTATATCATCAGATTTAGTCGCCATCGGTCGACCGGCAAAAGCGACTGGATCGGTCCGAACCCGGGTCGACAAATTTCAATTCGACCCGATTCCAGGGCTGGACGGATCGCCTACTCGTTCCCATCATTGGAGGAAGGAGCCGTGGAACTCAAAGCGACTCATGAGAGTCGCCGCATTATTGAGCAACCAAGTAAATATAGTAAAACCCGGAGAAGTGCAACCTGGATAAATGCAAGCCCTCGCTAATTGCAGGTACTTTATACAGCACGTCAACCCTTTATGCAGCTTTTAGCCGGACCTTGAAAAGTTGCACTTACGGATTTTACTGAATAAGCAATCTCGTGCTCATTGCAAACTTCCGGATGCGCAGAAAACCATTTCACTAACGATGTAACGCGAGATGCGCATGGGAAAGCTCCATAGGATGCAGAGAATTGCAAGTGATCTCATACTCTCGCACGAGGCTCCTTTTACGTTGTGGGTACTTCCGAGAACTAGACACCGTTCACGTGCACTTGACCCAGACAGCCAGACACGCGATGACGAAATACTGTGAATTTATACGTACTTATTGTGTACTGTACGCATATTGGGAACTGTATAAGTATTCTCCGGTAGTTCTGACTTACCGCAATATTGTACATTTCCCAGATCGTACTCAGGGTAGACCCATCCGCGGTGGATGCCAAAGAGTGGAAGTGTAAAGCTTCTGGCGACAATTTTTGGCGGTGAGACCCTCAACGACCTCTATAGATCGTTGTGATGACCTTTTTTAGGTTGGAGAATCGGGCCATGGCACAGTGATCATCTACTGGTTCTGCTCCCAGAAGTTGCCGACTTGCGTGTTTAACTGTGAACATGATAGTTGTGGCACTATAATATGCTCATCATTCCTGTGCAGCAGTAGCAATTCACAATCACAGCAAAATGCAAATGTTTACTTCTGTGTTTAATCAAATGCAAAGTATCAATGGAAGAAACAATGCGAGAACAGTTACTGCGTCATTGGCGAACACAAATGCAAGTAATGCATACCTATCTGCACATTGCACAACGACAGCATTGATTCTGGGCTGCGACCCGCATGAAGCAAGGAACTACACAGTATGCATAACCAACCTGCAGTCCACAGCTCACAGAGCTTCCCAAAAAACGTGTTCCTATAGAAACATATCAAATTGGCAACTCATAAATATGACAGGTCGCTTTTATAGCAATTGGAATGGTGGGTCCCGCTGCATAAGTTTTGTAAATGACGAACATTTCATATGAAATATTTTAATAGCATGTAGCGACAACGTTGGGCTGATCCGAAACGCTATCTCTCTGAGCGCTAACCAGGGAATATACAAAACCATTGCTGGTCTGAATGAATTTAAACTGTCAAACAACAGAAGTTTTATACAGTATGTTAAAAAAAATAACGGTAAGGTGCTTGGTTGAACTTGTTTCATAGAATGGTTTGAGATTTTCCCTGATTGATGTCGATAGTAAACGATTTCTCCTATATACTTTTCTGCTGTCTGACTCAGCGTCGCCAACGCCACCACAATTTAAACGTTTTTCGATAATCGGCCAGCTCATCTTGGAGCTGACTAATGCGTTCCTCCATATCGCCCTGCTGTTTCTTCTTCTGAGCGACCATCAGCTTTCGCGCATTTTCTTCATCCTCCAGCTGAACAAAGCAAATTGTGGTAATCGCGCATTATAGGGTCAGTATAGAAAAGAATGGATTGTACGCGGCCATACACGAATACAGTTGATAACAGTCAAACTGCAAGGGCGCCTCTGATCCTGAACAGTTATGTAAATTTTGGGTTGTCTTCATGATCCGGGCGGCCCCTTATGCCCAGTCTATATCCACTGCAATTTAAAAAATATAAATATCGTACCTGCTGGTTATTTTTAGATTGCGAACTCTGGCCGAGACTCTTCCGCCTCTCATTCTTAGTCAATAACTTTATCTGAATCTTTAGAGAATGATTTTGCATTTCCAGCAAGTGTATCTGAAAGAAGTTGGTGAAAGTTGAGAACTAATGCATCATGGGAGCAAGAGCGCTTGCAGACCCGAACAACAATTGGGGGGGGGGGTGGCGGCCGAGCGGGGGTGCGTTTTCTAAAAAGGAGAAGGAAGGACTCTTTTCTTTTGTTCCATGCTGCCGAACGTGGGAAGGAAACGCCCCCCCCCCCCTACGCGCCCGACTACGATGGAGTCCGAACTGGCCTTCCTGCCTTTGGAGTTTTACATCCAGCCGGCCTGTTCTGACCGCAAGGCATTTCAAAACTTCTAACCGTATGCTTGTAGCTTGCATAGCGAATGCAGAATTCGGATATAAGCTTTTCATCGCGCAGATATTGAGCGTTTTTTCTGGTGGTCGGTGGAGGGTCATCGTCGTCAGACCACGAGCTCATCCCGATTAACTGCAGGACGCTCTGATTGTTCACAGCTGAAAAATTAACGATTTGGAATTTTATTTTTGCATTAATATATTTACTGCTGATGCCGTAAAAGTGGCGAAACGTTCTGAGAGGGTGAATGGATGATACAGAGCGCGCATGCTTTTCTGACGTTTGACTACTTATTTCAAATTAGGAATATTCAGAGAACTTTTCTTTGAAGTACAGTGTGTCGCCGGTGTATTGGAGTTTGGTAGAATCAGCCACATAGGGCGATCCATGTTGGATCAATACATATAATTACATGACGTAAAGTTCTAATTGCCTGCTGAGTCAGTTCTAATTCTAATTGCCTGCAAAGTTCTAATTGCCTATTAGGAAATACGTGTAAGTACTTATTAATGTTTACTTATTATTGTTATAGTGTTTACTTAACTAATGACTAATACAGTTAAGTGCCGTGAAACTTCACCTCAGAAGTCCAATGCAAGAAACCTATGCCCTACATTCTCTGCGTCAGACACAGCTAACCCCGGACAATGTTGAGAATTGCTTTAGGTTCAGTTACATATATTCCTCAGAGTCCAAACTCTGGCGGTTGTATTCTGAACGCTTTCACTGTTTGACAAGTGCAAACTAAAGCAATGACATGACATGCGCAGACAAATTGATCGAAAATTGTCACGCTGGTCGGACCTGGGGAATTCGCCTCAACCCCCAGCCGGGGCTCACGTCATTTATTGGATTGGTCTTCCGTTCTACGCGTTGCTCATTGACAGCCAAGTGCCGTCACCTGCTGGTAAGCTGTCGATCGGGAAAAGCTCAGCCAAGTGTTGCAGCAGCTGAGCCGTAGCGAGCAGAGCGTGGCGGTTCCAGTGTTGGCGTATTTCAATCCAAAATACAGAAACTGGGTGCGGCATGTCGCGGAGTGGTGGCAAAAAGATGTTGGGATTTACACTACTTATTACTGGCTGTTTGTCTATGTGGGTTGCCAACACCCCATTAACCTCTGACGCAAGTGCGTAGCTGAGGGCGGAGCGCGGGGGATTTCCCGGACATAGTCATGAGAGAGGGGGTGATATCACCCCTCAGACATCCAAATCACCATCACTGAAAAGTGTGGGGTGATTTGAAAAAATTGTTGTGTTTGTTGAAGACTACATGTGTTTCTCGTTATCAGGCTTTTGCATGCAAATTTATTGTTGTGTTGATTGGTGTTGGTGAGAAATACATTATTACTTACTTGTCATTGAATTAAATCAAAGTGATAATGGCTTTATTCGGTCACATGTGGTAGTATGCGTCATATCGTGCGTCATCATGTGCTTCTTGCTTGTACAAATTCATATTTCATGCGCACACAATGTAAATTAAATATATATGTAAAACAGACAAATAATAAAATATTTCATAACTGTGACTGTTCAGACGAACGCTTTTTGATTAAAAATAGAATCCAATGCAGCGCTATCAAGCGCATGCCGCAACGTTGCGTCAGCAGGATGTGACAAAGGCGTAAAGTAAATAACACGCCCAGAGTCGGTGAATAGTTTGAGAAAAAGGAAGAATCGTCAGTAAACTTCGACTAGACGATCACGATGTGCTATAAAACTCTTATCTCGTTATGAAATATGGTGCAAACTGCTCTTACTCAAATAAGGAGAACTCTGCATGCTGACGCTGCGCACCCGGGTTGTTTGCGTTCCATTGACCTGCTAGACTTCAACGTGCCATTCTCATCTTGCTTTACGCATGACGTTGTGGAGTATATTTTGAGATTGTTCTGCAGTTCGGCAGTTTCACAGAATACAAATGGAGAAAAAACATATTGACGCGCTGAATAAGACGCTGCCTACTTTGTGCAAGGATATGCGTCCCGAAGAGACCGTGATCGGTCTTTTGCACAAAGGATGTTTCACAGAACCAATGGCTGAAGAAGCAAGGGTTAGTGGAAAACGTTGTTTTAATTTGGCGTACTAACAATTCAGTATTTTGTTGTTGCAGATGATAACGATGACTACGTTTCAAAAAAACTACAAGATTATCGAACTTGTGAAGAAGACTGGGCCTCTGGCGTTTGATCGGCTCATTCAAGTTTTCAACGAAAGTGGTCAATCGGATTTGGTTGTTGCGATAAGTAGTGAGTCACATTGTAGATGAATTGAATTGAATTGCATTTTAAGTTTGCCACAGTTAAAAGTATTATATTCAGAACATCTTCCCGATGATGCTCAAATGATGACGCTCCTGGAAAGTCTGCCCACCGTCCCTGAAGAAAAGAAGGAAAGTGTTCCCGCCGTTCCGGAGGCAAAGAAAGGTTAAACGGAGGGAAACCTGTCTACATGCAGGATTTTTTGACTTAGTTGATGCATTAGTGTTTTCGCCTTTCATTGCATCAGTTTTCATGTTTCTTTGTGTATTGTAAAACTGACTGTTCGATAACTGCATTTCGTCTCATACAAAATGTCGTAAACCATCAGTTGAATCACCAAAACTAAAAGCTTGCAGCCTTCAGCTTGCTCCTTCTCAATAACAGAAGTATGTAAAAATTATGCAGCGGCAACACGACACTGTTAACACACGCTGTTCGCGTAGTAAACGCGTATAGTTAGCGCTATACTATAGCTTAAAGTACGTGAAACCTGCCAATTCTTTCCCGCCACTATTACCAACGCTGGTAAGGCCTCTGTACGTTGGTATGGCCCTTGGTAAGCCGATAGACGTTCAGGGACCAGTGCGTCCCGTACAGTTTGCTGCACTCGTCGACCCGCTGAGTAAATCCGATATTGACAACCTCTTTGACAACATGATTGGACAAAACTGGCGCCAGAGCGTACCAGAAGAAATAACTTACGCACAGGTTGCGACGGTAAGATTAATTATTTGCAATGACTAACCTTTCAGAATTTTTCATTTTTGGCCGCGTTTTGGCTGCAATCTCGCACACTATCTTTTTATCAAATCCATACACAGGAACGCCGCCAATATTAAATTTTTGAAAATTCTGCAGAAAAGCATCGTCAGCTCTCTCTGCGATTAGGTGGCATTAATTTTTATCAAAAGGTTTCTTATCCAATCCTGCTGCGTTCGAATGGCTTGGTCCGCGATATCGATTATTTTTTAGGCAAGATTTATGGGAATGCAAACTGTTGCTTTCTAGCAGGAATAATAGAACCAGTCAGGATAGAATTGTTCCATCGCTCCATAGGCAATTTTACGAATCTTTATATTCTGCAGCATTCCCTATTGCAGAGACAGTTATGGTACAGGCAGAGACAATAACGGAATATTAGTGGCAATGCCACCGAGCGGCGATCGAAAACTGCGAGCAAAAGTCTATCAATGACAAACAAAGAGCATAATTTTCGATTTGCGCCTGCGATCACACTCGCACTAGCAATGGCTTGGACTCGTGCTCTGATTCAAAATCAAAACGTCGAATTCGCCAACGAAATCACGCCACTCAGTTGAGATTGTGGTGATAAATAGAACATAGTATCGATTACCGGTCACTCATAGTTGTGCTGAAACTGCTGACCATTTGATATTTCTGGCGCTGCATTCCCTGACCTTCACCGCGCGAGGTCCCACCAAACTTGATGGTCCCTTCTGCATACGATAGTCATAGTTATTTATCACATTGGTCGTCGCCGAATTGGCCAGCGCTAGACATTCTGACCTAACTGTGTCGTCAGTGGCACTTGTGTTTTAATCCATCCAGTAAGTTGCCCATACGTGTCTATCCATCCACTTCAATGGCAATCAGATCGAGTTCATGAACATCTCGTAATCTGTCTTGTCGGTTGAAATCGAACGACGTGACATCAACGACCACGAATTGGACTGAAAACTATCGCAGACAGACTTCGCATTTTTCTCCCAGAGAAAGTGTTTGTTCTCGATACACTAAGCAGCATTCTTATCAGACCAGGGCGGTGGCGGTTGCGGGGGTTGCGCAACCCCCCTCCAGAGGTCTCTGCAACCCCCCAGAAAATTTTCATTTTGTACGGTGGGGGTTGCGCAACCCCCAGCCGCCAGACCGTGCCCACCTCTGATTCGT
The DNA here is from genome assembly GCA_034698105.1 of Plectus exinocaudatus. Classification (NCBI taxonomy): domain Eukaryota; kingdom Metazoa; phylum Nematoda; class Chromadorea; order Plectida; family Plectidae; genus Plectus; species Plectus exinocaudatus. The sequence goes on along the minus strand of JAQGAX010001510.1, from coordinate 1,526 downwards.
ATTACCAGCTACCAAGCAGTTATGGGTTCTCCACAAGCCTAGTCAAAGCGAACCGAGGAGCTATTCTAACCCTTCTCCCCTACTAGAATTCGATCGAAGATCGAAAAGCAATGGATTAAATCTAGGTGCGTCTTCAAACTTGCATACAAAATTTGAATTTTCCTCCAAAACTGTGAACTCTACGCTTTTGCTTGCCCTAAATTTTCAAAAAAGATCATCTTGCGATGTCATGTACCGTACATTAGTCTTCTTGCCGCGACTACAGACCTGCTCATTTTGCACGTTGAACGGCGCTTTTGATCCGTTGATTTCTTTTCCATTTCCGGCGGAACGGTGGACAAAGTAATCGAGCTGACCCACTTAGTAACCCGTCAATCCTTAAACATACATTGTATAGTCAGTCCACAGAGTGTTTGCGTCATTTTCTAACCGGAAAACTTATAGGTCGCAGTAACCGTCAGGTGTAAACGAAACTGTTAAAGGCAGGTATGCAGAATCATTCTAACTGACTGACTGACGAGCGACGAGGCTGTTAAAACTTTCAGAAGAAAGACTTGGCGAAGGTATCCCTTTTGCATTGTTACTCGAAAGGCTTCTAAAATGATTAATAATATCCAGCTGAAGCTTTCGCGCAAATCATGACTTTTCGACATAATTTGACAATCATGACTGTCCTGACGTGATTTTGGCGCCAAAGTTTTATTGCATTTTAATTTTGCATGCGCCATGCTTGTTTGAGGTGAAATTGAGAAAATTTATTGCTTTTCGTCGACAGTAGGCTAGGGATAATTTTTGTAAACAGCAAATAGAATAAAATTGCGCCTGCTTGCTCTTTTTTCGCGCAATAATTTCTCCTGTCTATTTTAGGTGCCATATTAGAGATGATTTATGGCATTGAGTCATTATGTACCCTATAATATACTGCGGAATTTTAATTACACTGCTTCTGGAAACATATCTGCAGCCCGTAGAACTTTGTATGCAAACTGCAGTTGTTCCTGAAACTACAGTGACCGTAACGCCTTCCGCCGGTGTGACTTCAACCAGCACAGTAACAACAACTCCAAAGGTTCGTTGAACGGCTGCAGAAAGGTAGTAATGTTAAACAAGATCATAAATGCATCCTCAATGGTCATTTAGATATGAAACAATCAGATAGTTGCCGAAACCGAAAACAATACTCAAAGCCAAAAGATTTATGTAGTTAGAAGTTGCCCGTTAAAATTCAAAAATAATGCACATTGCTCCTCACATAGGCAGAAAAACATGTCTTGATTGGATCAACTGGTCATTTATCAAAAGATCTGACCTACCTTCTGTGACGGTCAGTCGTGCGTGAGAGATATTTGTCGCAGTCAGCGAGACTGTCCACATGTGCGAGATTCAGTATTAATTCCTGTCGCAATGCGTGAACTGAGGTTTAGAATTACTCCCAGATCAATATATCCGGTGGTCATTGTTGGCGTCATATTTGCTTTTCTTTGTTTGGTCCACACGCCGACTGAGGCTTGTATGGCTACCGTCAT
>JAQGAX010001509.1:0-10924 GCA_034698105.1 Plectus exinocaudatus | reverse complement strand
CCAGCTGCCAGACCTGCTCACCTCTGGTGGGTAGGGGTCGAAGTCTCGAAGATCTGCTACCAGAGGCGTCTGGGGGAATTTGGGAAATCTTGACATTGTAGCACCCGATTATCGATAGTTAAGCAGACGAGTAAAAGAGGATGGGGGATATCTCCCAAGCTCCCAGGTGCCATTTTGGCGTTGCTCTATAAAAAATAAAAACATTCTAGCAACGTAGAAAAAGACATTTCCGAGTCATACACAGCACGACAGTCGGAAGCTATGTAGGGATTGGAACTTACTGAGCACAAAATTCTCCGTTCTGATGCAATCTCTTACCTGGTTGGCATCGCCCTCCAGCAATGCATAGAAGAGTTTGTAGTCGATATCGTCAGCGGTGTTGGCACGATAGTAGATTGTTAATGTAGCCAGCACACCCAGCACGCAAATGAAGAATACTGCGTTGCGTCTGACGAATGCAAACAACATGCGTGAAGGAACGAACGCGCCAAGTAAGTGCACGCATCGTCTACCATCAGGCATAGCGCTGCAGGTCGGTCACCGCTACAGCTGGTGTAGAGCACAAATTCCGACTTATCGACTTCCAATCTCCATACTGATTCGTAACTTCCACCAGCAATGTACAGAAGAACTTGAAGTCGATATCGGCGGTGTTGGCGCGTGGCCAGCAGTAGTAGAGTGGCCAGCAAGACCACAACAAAACCGACGAACAGTGAGTTGTGTCTGTCGAATGCAGATAGCGTGCCGAAAGGAACGGCCGCGCTATGTAACGCTCAACCCTTCGGGCCTTAGCGCGGGCGGTCGATGACCGCTACACGCTCGTGCATACAGCCATTATCAGAAAAACTGTGTTTACGAAGCTGCACGGTCCGATTCAGATCGCTTGACCAGTCCGTGCGATTGCGATTTCTCCGATCAAGTAACGGAAATTGGGGTTATATTTACAATACGTCAACTGACTGACAGTAATAATACTGACTTGCTATTTGTGAATGAATCATATGTGGACTATTTAAAAGCTCATTTTATGCTGATCTAGTCTGAATTGGATGTTTATTTTATTTGCAATTCAAAATCAAACTTTTGCAAAAGCCATGTAATAGTGCTATATTCTGTCTTATATTCATGCAACTTTCTGCGACTCCTATTATAGCCCCGTGCCTAAGTTGCAGACTACTTTGGGGGATCGCGCGCCCCCACCGCCCACATCTATGCCTACCTTCCCCAATCTTCATTCTACCGTCCTCACTAGTTTTGGAATTCTTCATATGATTCGCGCGACCGAATGAGCAGCGGGTACAGTAGCTCATGTTTATTTGTAGAATATATGCAAACTACTTCGAAAGTTTGCAGCAAGTAGTAACTTGATGCAACTCATTCATTTGTCCGCATAAAGAACCATCCTCCAGTCCTCCGAAACTCTCAAACTGCATTATAGCTAGTGTCGCTTACTGAAAGGATGAATGGAACTTTGCTCCAAACGTAAACCAATCCACACAAGTACTTATAGTTTTATTAATTTATTTTGTTCGGTTTGGAATTTAACAGAGCTTGAAACTTTTTGGAATATAGTTATCATCAGTGCAAGTATGAACTGTACTGAGTTGTTATCGCACGCAATGCATTCACGTTCTTAATGACTCAGGTAAACAAAATAACCTCTCGACCTGACTTCAACCTTCGCCACAATACTCGTTAACGTTAGCATGTCTATAAGCGTGTGTGCCAGAGGACCGGTTCCACTACTTTCTACACTGCTTCAGCAACAAAAACGGCGGCTTGCTGCTTCCGAAAGGACTGTTCCTTCTTCCTCTCTTACAAAGTGTTTGAAAACCATTATAGATATCTATACAAGCTTGATTAGTATCTCTCAACTTACTCCGAAAGTCATGGGCTACATTGCTTTGCTTCTCTGTTTCGGTAAAGTTACTTAACTTGCGAGTGGTAAAGTTATTGTGCAGTAATTTTATCTTAAGAGAAGCTCCAGTGATGGTGTCTTTCTCCAGACGTTTTGGGATTGCCCTAACTATGCCGAAGTGGTTGCCTTGCATGTACAGTAGAACCCGGATATAAGAGCCGGCACGGGAAATCGGAAAATTGCTCTTATATCCGGGGTGCTCTTACATCCAGGGTCAAATAGTATATTATAGCTATAGTAAAGCTATAGTATAGCATTGGAATCAAAACGCCTGCTCTTACATTCGGGTCTCTTTCTTACATCCAAGTTTTACTGTATAGTAAAAACAAGCATCGCGAATTTCAATTGAAATTTACATTTTCATTATGGTCAGTACTACTTTTCGAACTAAAACTCCCGTACATTGTTCGCCCTCTGTCAAGGTGAATGACACTTCCTCATTGGTCGTTGCCTACAATTGCAGTTTGCATGGTAGCTGCTGCACCGCAACAATCAAGCGGACAAGGATGCGATACCTCAACTCAGCAACGGCTCGATAATTGTGCGAAAGGCATGGTAGCTCTGGGATACTTTGTTCCCAAGACGTTAAATGTGACTGCAGGCGTTAAAGACATATGCAGGTGAGTTATCCTTTTGCTGGACCACTGGAGCACAGTTGTATTACATTTTAAAGTAACGCAGTTGTTTCACATTAGCTCCAACTGACTTTCACCTACTCCACGAATCAGACCTGGTCGGTGGGGCATTGCGCAACCCCCCCCTCCCAGAGTTCTCTGCAACCCTGTACTTTTGGCGCAACCCCCAGGAAATTTTAATTTTGTACGGTGGGGGGTTGCGCAACCCCCCAGTCGCCAGATCGTGCCCACTTCTGCCACGAATACAACTCTGTACTGGTTTGTTTGTTTTTTCCTGTTCTCTTATTCAATTTGCGATGGATCATCAGCATGGTGACTTTTTTCAGCACTTACAATCGCTTTAATCAGTGCATCGGCGGGAATGCTCTGAAGAAGTCGTGCTTCTCTCAAAATCCGCAGATGAAAGATATGTACGCCGTCGACGATGGGTTCCTGGAATATGCTTGCGGCGAAGCCTACAACTGTACGTCATCTTGGTTCATAAATAAACTATATTAATGGGCACCACACCTGTAACCAGGGGGGGTCGGACCCCCTGGCCTGACCCCCTCCCCCCCCCCCCGAGAAAGTCCAGAAAACAGTTTCACCACGTAGTGGTGGAAAAATGTTTTTTGCTATTTGTTGGCTATTTTTTGAATTAGCGCCGAAATCCCGATACGAAGGCACCGTACCTCCCCCCGAGAAGGTCGAAACGCCCCTGGCCTCGGACACCTGTTACAGGTATGATGGGCACTGAAGAAGTTTCCTATTCCCATACCTCCCCCATACGCAGTAGTGAGCCGGGGGTGTAGTGAGCAAGTCCCACTTCAAGCTGCAAAAAATTGACGCAAACGTTCGCTTTCAGCAGCGGAACGGTGCTAGCCTCTGCCCAAAGCCTTTATGTAATAGGACTTTAACGTTCACAATTATAATCCGGCTATGCCACTGAACCAACACTAAGTACCTTTCAGCCTTCAGCATACATTACGACTGTGTGAATAGCGTTGAGACCAAATACGCCGACGACATCTCAACCTGCAAAGACAAAACCTCTTTGTCTGAGGGCCATGTTTTCTGCACGTGCGTTGAAACTTTCAAAATAATTAATGGAATTCTGTGTTTGTTTGAAGTTATCGCAGCACATACGAGTAATCACGTTCTATTTGCACGGACTGGTTCAGTCTAAAGAGGGAATTGGGGATATCGCGCAGGCAGAGAGGTCCAATCCTCGAGTTAGGGGTAAACATTTTTCAGTGCTGAAGAAGTGGGACAAATGTTTTTGAATCATTGCATTTTGTGGACCTTTATTGAAATGGTTGCGAACTATGTGGGGAAATAATATTAATTTTCATTCCCTTAGGCCCAGCTCATTCCTTTCCTGTCTTTACTGCAAAGTTTTATTGCATGCATGAAACACAGTAATCGATATCCTATGTTTTGTGCGTGCAGTAAAACTTAAACACGGCTTCCGTTTCAGTTACATGAAAGCGTACATCTTCTGCTACAAGGATCCACTTGAAACAACTTGCGCTAGAGGGGCGTGGGATTTCTTCGTTCGGGCAACCCAAAAAGCCGCGGCCGTCGTCGACCCAAATTGCAATCTGGTCGGAACGCTGGGATAATTTTAGCTCTAATCTTTGTCACCTTCATCTATTAATATATACTATGCTGTTGAACTGTACCAGATCGAAAATGGATGCGACCAATTGAGCAGCCAGTATAGTAGTTTATGTTGAATTGTTGAGTATAATTCTAACTATGGTATGATAAAGTATGGTAATTCGAGAATGGTTTTAAGCAAGTGTAACTTGAAGCACGTTATTTCCTCCGCACAATGGAAGGCCACTAATGAAACATCCTCCAGTCTTTCGAAACACTCAAACTGCACTTCGGCTGATGCTTCATACAAAACGGCGGAAACCGACTCGAAATCAAAACATTCAATCAAAATAACGCCTACAAAACAAAACACAAAACAAAAATCAAAGCAAAAATCACATAAAGCACTTGAAGATTTAATTTACTCATTTAGTTTGATTTTGAATTTAACACAGATTAAAATTATACTAACAATTTAATTTTAAAAAATTTAATAGAGATTTAAAAATTACTCGAACGTCTTCGTCAATGTCAATATAAACTAAACTGAGTTGTTCTCTCACATAGTATATTCAAGTTTTTAGTAACTCAAGCAAATAAAACAAATCTCTTGACCTTGAGCTCAATCTTCGTCACGCTATCATAGCTATAAGCGTGTATGCCAAACGACCGGTTCGCCCACGTTATACACTGCTCAGAGACAAACACGGCCACTCTCCCTTTCTCTAATTGACTACTGCCTCCCTCACTTGCAAACTGTCTGGAGACGATCTCAGAACTCTACTGTTTACTACTGAACCCTCAGAACTACTACTAGAACTATTTCAAAAATTATCACTTCATTTTACTGTACAGTGAAATGGCTCGCATTGCATTGTTCATCTGCTTCGGTAAAGTTATTTTCTCTACCAAAGCCAGCGTGCAGTGCCGTATTTATTCTAACGGAGGCGCAGTCATTGATTTCGGCGCATCCCCGCTTTCGAACCGACATTCAGGCAGATGAAAATTAGTGTCAGTTATGATCATATGGCAATCAGGAGTATTTTATAACCTTCATTTTCAATTCTTTCTTATAGAAGTTTCGAGAAAATCCAAGCGAGATCAAATATTTTTCAATTTGTAAGGGATCGAAAAATGAAAGCTCTTCTATTAGAATAAAAACAGTAAAATTCGCTTATGAAGCTTTCATCTATCTATAGCTACCCTACAAGTCGCGAATTACAATATATGTACTGACGTGCAACAATTAAATTATGTGAAACTTTGTGACAAGACTGGTTCAAGATAAGGCAATCCTAAACCTTAAATCCTATAAGACTCGTTTCTAATAGCAATAGAAGTTTTCTAATAGAAGTTTCTATACCTTCCTAGGGTACGTTCCCCATAGAGTGAATATATTTTCATCTCGGCTGGTAGTCCTTTCCTAACGTAAATTATCCCCTCCTTTATGCTCCCTCCGATAATATTTACCGGATTTTTCCGAATAAACCCCATCCCAAATCACTTCTTTATCCTTTTGTAAAACAGTTCCTTTTCCAGAGACAGTTAAGGATCAAGTACAGACAAAAGCGGTCACCGCTTGGTCGTAATTCCACCAAGAAGTATTATCTGTCTCTGGGGAGGGACCCGTTGTACAAAAGGAAAAGAAGCCATTTGGTATGGGGGTTTATTCGGAAAAACCCGGTATGACACTTGTTCATTGGTTACTGTACACAATTGCAGTTTGCATGGCAGCCGCCGCACCTCAGCAATCGAGCGGACAAGCATGCGATGCCTCAACGCAGCAACGGCTCGATAATTGTGCGAAGGAGTTGGTGGCTTTGGGATATTTCAGTCCAGAGGGCAATGTGAGTGCAGGCGTTAAAGAAATCTGCAGGTGGGCTATCCTTTTGCTTGCGCTACTAAAGCTCACTGTTGAAAGCAACACTTGACTGCGAGATTACAAGTTCACCTTGAAGAGGCGTGTAGCTAGAATTGGGCGACTGAGGAGCAAATTTGGGAACTGTGGGGCAATTAAGGGTAATTGAGGGACATGCATTGAAAATTTCAAAATACCCGATGGGGGACTGCCCCTCGCCCCCCCCTTTAGCTATGGTAGTTATTGAAACTGCTGAACAGACGTCGACGGCTATCTATTATGAAACATGTTTGTAAAGGTGGCTGATGCATGAATGTTCGCAAAGTGGCTGAACTGAGCCCGGTCATTCCCCTCAAACAAATTAGGTACCGGCCTCCTTACCATATTTTGTAAATGCACTTATTTCAGCACTTATAACCGCTTTAATCAGTGCTTCGGAGGGAATGATTTGAAGAAGTCGTGCTACTCGCAAAATCAGCAGATGAAAGATGCGTATGCTGCCGACGATGCATTCTTGGAATACTCCTGCGGCGACGCCTACAACTGTTCGTTTAATTGACTGATTAAAAGCCATGTTAAAGAGTTATGAAGCAGTTCCGTAATGTGCTCATAATTCCTGTAAAATTGCCCTTCGACCACTAGCCGAAAGCAGACACTGACCATCGTACCTGTAACTAGGGGGGTCTAGGGGGTCGGACCCCCCTGGCCTGACCCCCTCCCCCCCTCGAGAAAGTCCAGAAAACAGTTTCGCCACGTAGTGGCGGAAAAATTGTTGGCTATTTTTGAATTAGCGCCGAAATCCCGACATGAAGGTACCGTACCCCCTCCCCGAGAAGGTCTAGACCCCCTGGTCTCAGACACCCGTTACAGGTATGCTGACCATCACTATTATAAACCTGTTGTGTCAAAAAGCTGATAAGTACTTTTCAGCATTCAGTATACACTACGACTGCATGGGAAGAGCCGAGGCCAACTTTTCCGATTACCTCTTTACCTGCGAAGACCAAATATCGGTGCTTGAATCAGGCGATGTTTTGTGCAAGTACGCTGGAAGTTTCATTTTTTTCATTTTTCAATTTCATTTTAATGTAATGGGTTTCGAACCGATTACCCCGACACATCAAAACCAATCAGAAAACTGATATTGCAATCGATTCTGCTTTCATTTTTGTTTGAAGATGTGCAATATCAACAAAGATGCCCCGCAGGCCGTGATGTTCTGTTTTTAGTCCGCTCGAGAGAAAGAATTGGCAGGGATTATACATCTCCTTTAGAGATCCGATCTTCGAAGGGATTGAGCGCTAGGGGATGAAATTTTTCAATGAGAAATTACAGCAATTTTCTGGATTTTTGGATTTTGGCAATCTTTTTAACGAAGATAGCCAATTTAAAAATTTAAACCTCCTTCCCCTTTGGGATTTGCAGTTTTCTATGGGGTTTCGATCTCCTCCCTCCATTCCCCTGACTGGTTCACTGCATTCACCCATATCAGATGGGCCTAATTATTGTTTTACAATGCTGGTCATTTGTCATCCCGAAATTTTTTGTGTACGTTGAAAAAAATTGAACAGAAACCGCCCGAGCAATATGAAAAATTTGAACCTATTCACAGTGGCGCGTCGGAGACCCAGATTTATTTATCTCTTACAATATAACATAGCTTTCGTTTCAGCTACCTACGCGCATACGTGAAGTGCTACAAGGATCCGCTTCAATCGACTTGCGCTAGAGGCGCGTGGGACTTTTATTTGCGAGCGTTCCAAAAAAGTGCCACCGCCCTCCTTCCCAACTGCAATGTGCTCGGGACGTTGGGGTAATTTAGGCTCAAATCTTGGTCGTCTCTATAATATTCTGTTGAACTTTTTTTAAGAATGAAGACTGATGCGATCAATTGAGCAACGATCTTAGTAGTTTAATGTTCATTTGTTGAGTACAATATACTTGCTACTTCGAATATGACTGTTGTAAGTGCTACTCGATGCATGTTATTTGTTCCGCAGAAATATGGACCATCAATTAAGATGCTAAATCTTTAGTGTGCCAGAAAGTTGCATCATATGGGAGTCATTTTATTCATGCGCATAGCTCAAACACTTCGCACACTAACGCGCATGGAAACGTCGTGGAATGAGCGGACTAGCGGACTTACGTACGAACGAACGTATGGACAAACTGCCCAGGATCACCTCAGACGCACCAAAGGGGGCGCACAGAGATTTCTCAGCAATGCGTTGTTTGCTCTTTCCAAACAAGTAAACATTTGCCCGACCAACTAGTCTAACACGTCTCCACCAGCTGAGCCGAGTCTAGGCGAGCCGCATCCAGTACTGCGACGGCGACGGCGGTTGCGCTCTACTCATCCAAACCTGAACGTTAGGCTGGTCTTATTTTGGAATGATAGGAGGATGTAGCAAATCTCCGGAATTGTATTCTCGAAAATTACAATTACTGTTACCATTACTAACTAACAATTTTTGGAAGAGTATTGCAACACTGCTCTGTAGTCTGTCCTGATTGATTGACTCGCTGAGTTCTCACATTGATATTAGTAAAATAAGCCTAGTATTGAGTGAACCACGGGCTTGATTAGATTATGCTCCTGTACCCCTTTATCTTTGCTGCATGATCGCTGATCGCTTAACTTATCTCTATCTTTCTATAACTCTGTAACTGTCGCATTAGTTTGCAGTTCTCAGAATTCCTTTCGTAGAACGTACTGCAGTAAGATACACAGACAGACGTGAGTACTGAAGGTGATGAGAACACGAAGGGGGGCTCGATCCCCCTCCGGAGAGCTTCGAAACGCCCCAGGCAGTTCTTTGGTCAGTACGGCGGGTCGCGTGATCCCCTCAAAAAATATCGCGAATTATCGAGTTGCAAGTTGTCATGTGCTCTTAAATATAGTGTATCCCGTCGCAACGAGAGCTGCAGCGCAATTCTTTAGCGTGTGGCGAAAACTTCAATAAATTGCAGCGCTCGCAAGAATTACTATAAAGCGCGTGCACATGAACGTATAATTTTGAATGGTTTCGTTTGTTGAACATTTCTTGCATTCGCGCGAATACCGCAATATTTTCATTCCAAAATGTAAGTGTCGTACGCGTAGGATTATTGTTCTTTACAAAGACACTAACTAACATAGTGGAATAGACAAAGACTAACCATTCAGCAAAGGAGCCAGAGCGAACGCTTAACTGACGCGGCCGCATATAAATGAGCGGCTTTATAATAGCACTCTTGCGTCCAGACTGCCCTTATACCTGTGCGACTAACGCCTAATGAATCATATTTTCGGCATGCTTGCCGACACAAAACATCCAGCAACCTGAATTACACTGAAGCGCCTCGGCTTCAGCATACCATATTTGGCTGTGGTGGATTGAACTGGATGTGCGCCACTGCGAAATCAGGCAATTTAGGTAATACATTTAATTCAAACGTGAAAATTCAACAATGGACGAGGCTGAGAGGCTGAGAAGCTATAGGCTGAGGCAGAGGGGTATTCAGTTTAGATGGGGTCAGTTAGTATTGAAAAGTCAGTCCAACGATCAATATTGTGATCAGTCTACTGGTACTGGTCGCAGTTGTATTTTCAATGAAAAAACTCAGTTCTGAGTCAGTATTTTGCAGATTTTTTGGCAGATTTTTTATTTGATAAATAAATCAGTTCAGGAAAACCCAGTTAACTGGATTTTGACAAGGTTTTTAATCCAGTTTTCGAAACATTAGGCCCGAACTGTACTTATGTAGTGTTTTCAACACCCTGCGTCCATAAGGTTGTAGACGCTAAGAATACTTGACCTCCAAAACCCCTTCCGCCAAAATTCAGATGAAATTGGTGCTGGTTAAATTTTGAGTTGCTTCTTTCAGAAACCTCAGTATGTTCTACGTCCGTCGCCGGTTCAACGCAAACAAAAGGCCTTGCGTCGGTATCTTTCGTATTTATGCCAAAAGAACTCATTGAAAATTGTTGAAATCGTTGATTATATGCGCACACGGCATTATGGAAGACAAACGAAATTTCATCGTTGTTCTACTTCTAAGTTGCCTTTTACTCTTATTAGTGATCGTGTGGTCGCGAGGCGCTGACATTAACCTGTATCGCTACAACAAATTAATTATTTGGAAAAGATTGCACTTCAATGAATCTAACTCTGATTTATCGGCGTCATCATCACCATCATCAATACTTGAAGAAATTGATCGGTCTTCGTATTTAACTGCAGAATTTCACTATGTCTGTTCACCGTATACACAGCTATCAAACAAAATTTTCGGACTTGTTTCACTCTATGGAATCGCCAGAAGCCTGAATCGCATTCTCTATACTAATTTCAGCTACTGTATGAAGAACGAAATCATGAAGATGTCAACCTTATTTCCGCTCCTTGCTTTGGAATTTGAATTCAAAATTGTTCCTCAATCCTTGACGACGACCGTAAAGTTTGCGGACGAGAAATGCTGCGTCTATGATGAAGTTGAGAAGTTAACTGCTTACAATTCAAGTCAATTTCTTGTTTTGTCTTCCTCTTTTTTAATCAGCTTCAAATATTTTCACAAATATCGCTCTGACGTAGTCACGCTTCTCTCCTTTACTAAGGAAGATGTTGATGAAAGCAGGAGGATTGCTAATGAAGCCTTTCAAAACGATGCAAACTATAAGATTTGTGTGCATACTCGTCGCGGGGATTTTGTGACGTCACCACACCATCAGCACTCGACTGAGGAGTTCACGAAGGCGTCGATCACATACGTGAGAGAGAAGATGGCCAAGGTTGGTGTATCTGTATGTCTAATATCTATACATGCGATCGGTATACCGATACCGATACCACACTGATGCTAGTTTCAAGTACCGATTAAAATACCGATACCGATTGCGAATACCTATAGTTAATCGGTATTCGGTATTTTTCAGAAAGCCTGCCTATTTTT
>JAQGAX010001508.1:0-10925 GCA_034698105.1 Plectus exinocaudatus | reverse complement strand
AAAGCGATCGTTCAGTTTGATGTGGAAGACATGAACCGGCGACCGGACTGCGAACCTCTCATCACCGATTGGATTCACGCTGTATGTTCTTTTTTATTCTCTAATTTGCCCCTTTAAGCACTGCAGGAACCGAAATTTGTTCAGTATGCAGCTGTTTAGAGTTTCTCAAAATTTATATCAGATAAAACGTGGGTTTTTGGAAACTTCAGCAGTTATTTTGGCAGACTGGGGCTGTTCGTATATTACGTACGGCGGACAGAGGGGGGAGTGTCTGAAATGGCGTGTTACGCTTGCGTTGCGCTATGACGTCACTCCTATGCTTAACCATAGGGAGGGGTGTCAAAAAGGACCGATAGCTGTGTTACGCACGCGCTGCGGGAGGGGGGTGTCCGAAAGAGGCCAAAAATCGCGTTACGTAATATATGAATGACCCCGCTGATGAGCCCAGCAGAGAGATAGCATGGTTGGCATCATCGTCACCATAGTATGCATATTTGCATCAAAATTGAAATTACTGTTCACTTGGTGCAACTTTTGGGTTAATGAAGGATTACGGTAGTCGACGCTCAGCAATAGTATTCAGTGTGCTCCAATTTAGGCTGCTTACAAAGGCAACACGCTGGGTCTGCCCAAGTACTGTCCCGAAGAGAATTTGAACAAAATAACGCGCCAGCTGATCTTTTCCTTTATCAAGGCGCATTTTACTCCAAAGCGAATTGTCGTTTCCGGTAAGCACCGCTTGTTTCGAGTACTGCAACAACGGAAGTTACTTTCTCCTATTCGCGTTGATTAAGTCGAGGTTTTTCGCTTTTGTGGTACAATACCATGTAAGCACGGAAGTATTTCGTGGCAATTAATATAAAACGCTGCACACAAAGTTTTCCGTTTTGCATACGTCAAAGCTTTCTTGTCGAGATTCAATTACTCGTCCTACTGCTACTTTAGTGTGAAGCTGTCGCATTTTTTTCGAACGCTAACAAAATGTCATTTTGTCACGAGCAAAGTTTGAAAAAAGTGGACTTGAGCGACAGAATTCAAACAAATTTGTAAATTTTTGCTTGTTTTAGGTGTGGGCGTTTCGCACGACAAGATGGTCGAGGCGGCGACGAAGCACTTTGACATGGCGACGACCTCCTGGGCCAAGGACAAGTCCGTGCTACTTCCCAATGTCCCCGCGGTAGACACCTCGATCGCACAGTACACGGGCGGTGAAGTTCGAGTAAGTTTGTTGGCCGAATTTATTCGAGTGAATTGTACTGCTAAAGCTGCAACTTTGTCGGTTACGACGTACTGTAACTTAGTCAGCGACTATCCACTTCTATTGCGCCTGATTGGAGCGTGCAGAATTTTGCTTTGTAAATCGTAATGTTTTGCTGCGCTTGAGTTTACCCTCAATACGCGCCGATAGTTCCATGCAAATTGCTGTTCCAGCGATATGGTGAAGTTTTATAGACAGTTATTGTCGACAGCAGGCGGTGGCTGCACTGAAACCATTTCAAATTGTTGATACAGATCTGTTGAGTATCAGCAAGTTATTAAAACGATGCTCCGTCTACTGCTAGCTGAATTTGAAATGGTTTCGGTACAGCCGCCGCCTGTCGCCCATAATATTGACCATGGCATACGGTGTTTCTATATCTCCCTGACTTCAGGTTGAACGCGATCTGAGTGAGATGTCGTTGGGCCCGACGCCGTACCCCAACTTGGCGCACTTCGTCATCGGGCTGGAGAGCAGCAGCTATTTGGACGAGGACTTCGTCGCCTTTTGCGTGCTCAACACGCTAATGGGCGGCGGCGGCAGCTTCAGTGCAGGCGGTCCTGGCAAGGGCATGTACACCCGACTCTACTTGGACGTATTGAACAGGTACAGTTCGCAATTTTGAACGAAATGAAGAAAAATGCAAGCCAGCAGCGTAATATCCAATAATCAGAGTTACAGTCCGCCACACCCAGCTCAGAGCCACGCGTATCGTATACTTAAATTAAGCCCGAGGCGCATCATTGAGGATCACGTTTGAAATATTTTGGAATAGTTATGCTACGGTATTGTGCGCGAATGCAAGAAATATTCAGCAGACTAAACCATTCCCAACTATTTTTTCATATTTGGCGCGCGTCCCTGCAAAATTATTGATTTTTCCCTTACATGCTCGAGCATTTGCGCGCGGCTCTCGTTTTGGTGTGGCCGACTGTATATCTCAAGCACGATCGATCGCTGCGGTCCACGGAGTTAATAAGCATCGCGAAAGAACCTTTTCGTGGCGGAACTAAAATTTTATAATCGCTGATTTCAGTTACAATAGAACATTGGTATTGCTTGCAATTTAGTCAGAGATTTCCTTTGGCCGAAAGTTATGTAGCCTTCTTGTACGTAGTTCGAGACTCGAGTAACTGGAAGCCAGAATATTAATTTCAGATACCATTGGATGTACAATGCGACAGCGTACAATCACGCTTATGCGGACTCAGGAGTGTTCTGCATCCACGCCAGCAGTGACCCCAGCCAGGTTCGTACTGTTTAGTGTCATTCAATTTACATATTTGATCATTCGTTATCCATAAAGTATAACTGTATTCGATCGAGCATTATTTACCGACCGACAATTCCTGTGTTCGACCAGTTACGAAAACAAGCATCGGTCATTCTGTTCCATTTTCAGATCGGCGACTTGGTGTACGTGTTGCTGAAGCAGCTGCTGCACTTGACGGAGCCGATTGGGAAAGAGGAGCTGAATCGGGCAAAGACGCAGTTGCGGTCGCAGTTGATGATGAACCTGGAGACCCGGCCGGTCATGTTCGAAGACGTCGCCAGACAGGTGCTCGGCCACGGATACCGACGGACGCCAATGGAGTATGTCGAGCAAATCAGTGAGTTTTTGTGAAACAAAATATTTGCTCCGTGAACCGGGATCAACTATTTTTTTCTGTGAACCGAGTTTCGGACGGTACCGATTGTACGTACCAATTAGACTGAGAATGGACCGGACCGTGAACCGACTGCTTTTGGGGGCACATTGTACCGGACTGGACCGACGCATCTATAAACTTTAAATCATTTGCTTTCACTTTCCTTACTTGCACTGTAATATGAAATTTATAATGCATTACAAGCTCAGGCGTGCCACATGCCTAAGGTGAAATGGATAATTACCGTATGCAAACGCAGTTTCAATCGCATTTCTCAGACCAACGATATGTTCGACTTTCATTACATATCTTATCTGCAGTATCCATCCATACTGATTCAATATTACTTATTTTCAGAGCGAATTGAGGAGAAGGACATTCACCGAGTAGTGGAACGGATGTTGTGCAGCAAAGCAGCGGTGGTGGGTTACGGTAACTTGGCCAAGTTGCCCGGCTACGACCTCATCGACCGAGTGATTGCCAAACGCGACATTAAGCAGTTGTCGAAGAGTCGTTTCAGTCGTCTGTGAATGTGCCGAATGTGCTCTTTTCGGTTTTTGTTCTTCTCATTAATTGTTCGTCTGCGCTAGTGCTCTCTGGATGTTTTTTGTTGAAGATCGTCCTTACTGCATCAATGTAATTCTCTGAGCGTAAAACGATTGAGTTTACTGGACATCAACAGTTGCCAATGACGGGCAACCATGCCTATCATCGTAGGGGCCAACGAGAACTTGCATTTGTGCATGCAAGTGAATCACCAGCCCAAACTTTTTGTACTTCTCGAATTTTTCTGGTTTTGTGGAAGTGTCGTGATTTTGAAGCCATTCACGATTTAAAATATTCCTTAACCTAGATTTTGGCAATTGGAATACCGAGGGTATCTGCTATTGCTTAAAAGCGCTACGTATAAAAACCGAAGAACTGCATTGAAATACAGAAAAATGCACCCATAGGAGCCATACACAAATTACGTAACGCTTCGGGAGGGATGGGGGTCGCGGAGGTCCTGTTACGAGAGCGTTACGCAATGACGTCACTGCTATGCTTAAGCATATGGAGGGGGTGTCATTTTGGTCGAATGCAACGTTTCGAAAGCGTTACATGAGGGGTCTCAAAAAAGTACGAAAAATCGCGTTACGTAATTTGTGTACAACCAAATACAAAAATTTTGCTGAGTAATTCAGTTGTTTAGTGCAGCTGGGAATGTGATTAACGCAAGGAAGTTAGACTAAGAGGAACGCTAGCAGAAGCTCCTTAACCACTACCACGGCAAGGACTCAGATTCTCAATGAAGATGTACGTGAATGGGCAGCAGCTCTACGAACCTATAGGAGCTGAAGGCCAGAGACAAAAGCGGCAATGGTTGCAGCGAAATGCATATACGCAAAGGATCAACTAGCCAGTCAAGCGTAGGTGCAATGATAGCAGAAAATCAGAGCAATCACCTCGTAAAACACCCATTAATCAGGAGACTTAAATGCTACGCTAAGTTCAGATCAGATCAGATCGAAATGAAGTGTTTGTCTTCCTGTGTGTTCAACAAGTTGCGGACACAGTTTTATAAGATAGAACTCCTCAGACCAATACTATAGCGTGAATAAAAAACCCGAACAATCGTATCACAGTGACAAGGTGTGGACACATGTAGAGGTAAAATTTGAAACGAAACATAAACTAGAACATGTAACATAAAATGGAGACGTAAAAAGTCAAGCAGATATCAAGTTGATCAATAGTAAGAAGACTGCTTGAACTGGGGCATGCGAGTGGTCGGTTCGTCGGCCTTGATCAGCTTGTACGACCGGCGGCGGGTGGTGGGCTCGGCGGCCGGCGTCGTCAGGATGCGGTTGTACGAGGGACGAGTCACTGGTTCAGCCGCCGGGGTGGTCGTCTGAAAGACCACGATTTTAGGAAATCCAGCGTTCATCTCAGCTCAAGTTTGACTACCTCCCGTAATCCTATCCATTGTAAATTTCGAAAATGCCCACGTTAAATATGGCGTTGAACTAGACGTATTTGGAATCTTCGGCGCTATTTAGGATATTCTTTCCTACGTATGTACACACTTCCACCCAGCCGGCAGTTGGATATGGTAAAAAAAGGTAGCCTAATCAAACCCATACCCCTCACACCAAATACTAAACGATTCTCCCTGTTTCCATAACATTCCCATATCAAATTATTACCGGCTGGTAATAAGATCGACGAATGGTAGGCTGAGCGGCCAGCGTAGTCTTCTGCAGACGGCGGATGGAAGGATGGTTGTACGACAGTCGACGAACGGTCGTCGGTTCCGCGAGGGTAGTAGTCTTAATTCGCTTCTGACCGTACGCGCTGCGACGAGTGGTGGTGATGGGCTCATCGGCGAGAGTAGTTTCGTAGCTGCCATAGCCGTCCGCCAGAGTAGTGGTTGGTTCCGCCGCGGGCGTCTGAAGATGGACATTATCAGAACAAGAATCTGAACTTTAGGGGTAAGATAATTCGAAAAAAGGACCCAAACCCAAGGGTTATTATACCCAGTGAACGTTCGACAATCACAATAAACGGGATATTTGCTAGATATAACGATAATTGCTTTGCTCAGGTGATAAAATAGGGTAACTTCTACCGAATTTGCATAATTAGCCTGCAGCACAAACTCACCGTGGTCTGGTAGTACGATTTGCGAGTAGTCGGCTCGGCCGCCAGGGTAGTGGTCTTCTTCTGGTAGTACGACGCGCGAGTAGTCGGCTCAGCCGCCAGGGTAGTGGTCTTCTGGTAGTACGATTTGCGAGTAGTCGGCTCGGCCGCCAGGGTAGTGGTCTTCTTCTGGTAGTACGACGCGCGAGTAGTCGGTTCAGCTGCCGGCGTCTGAAAGTTTAAATTAAAATTTCAGTTTAAAAATTGTGCTCGGCTTCGTTAAAAGCAGAGCTATCGTTAGGTGTTAAGGAAATCACGAAGCAGTGTAAAGCGCATGGTGTCCTAATGGCGCGGCTGCTACACAGTTAAGTTTAGGTGGAAAAATTTAATAAGAATAAGAAAAACGCAGTTGTCACGACGTGCCACGGGTTTGGTTGAAAATTTGATGTAACAGATTCAGAACTATACAATCCAGTTCATTTTGAATTCAGTGTTAACTGCGTAAGCAAAAAACTCGCCAACGCACCGTCTGGTAGTAAGACTTGCGGGTAGTCGGCTCGGCCGCGGGGGTAGTCTTGATTCGCTGACCGTAGGCGCGACGGGTAGTGGTGATGGGCTCGTCGGCGAGGGTGGTCGTATCGTAGCTACCGTAAGACGCCTCGGTCGTGGTCGGCTCCGCAAGGGTAGTCTTGACTCGCTTCTGACCGTACGAGTTGCGACGAGTGGTGGTGATCGGCTCGTCGGCGAGGGTGGTCGTATCGTAGCTGCCGTAAGATGCCTGGGTCGTAGTCGGCTCCGCGAGGGTGGTCTTAATGATTCGCTTCTGGCCGTACGAGTTGCGACGAGTAGTGGTGATGGGCTCGTCGGCGAGGGTGGTCTGGTAGTAAGAGGCGCGGGTCACCGGCACGTCAGCGGGGAGAGTAGTCTTGCGGTGACGACGGTGATGGCGGGGGCGATCAGTGGCCAGAGTAGTCTCTTCGCTACCGTAGCCGTCGTCAGCCAAAGTCGTCGTCGGTTCCGCCGCGGGCGTAGTCTGCGAAATTAAAAATATTTAAGTCAACGACAGTCGTCATTGAAAGTCAAAGTAGATTCAGTAAAGTGCATAATGGGCACAGCTACAATTCAGAGGGCGGCATGACCTACAGGCAGGGCACCAAATTTCCCAATAGGGGAGCACAGAGACTTCTCTGCAACGAAGGCCGAATTTGGGTTAAAAAATGCTGAAGGAGCAAGTTTCCCTCTGCCACTCTTAACGTTCCCTTGACACCCATACCGTCTGGTAGTACGAGCCACGAGTCGTAAGCTTAACGACAGGGGTAGTCTTTCGGATGTGGCGACGAGTGGTCGGCTCAGCGATCGTGGAAGTCTCGTAGCTACCGTAGCCGTCGTTGGCGAAAGTCGTTGTGGGTTCCGCCGCGGGAGTAGTCTGATAACGAGAGATATTTTACGGTCGTCTGCAGTCAGGCTTGAAATGTTAGTAAAGCCGAAGCTGATATAACTATCAATATCCCTGTGTCCCCTTTGCTGCTTCCTGTGGAATTACAAATTTTGCCAAGAAAATAATTGGTCCACTTCAGGGTGGAAATTTAGTCATTTTGCCAGAGCCCCAGTATCCTTCCCTAGCAACCCCCTTAACCATTAAGATTAGCGGTAGATTAGCGGTAGCGGTATCACTTACCGTCTGGTAATAAGAGTTACGAGTGACAAGCTTAGCGGCAGGGGTAGTCTTTCGGATATGACGACGGGTAGTGGGCTTATCGGCAAGGGTGGTGGTCTCGTAGCTACCGTAACCGTCATCGTTGGCCAAAGTCGTAGTGGGTTCCGCCGCGGGAGTAGTCTGAAAGACAGTCCGATGTTAGTTAAATGACGCATCTCATGTGATGAACAAAATTTCAAATATTCAATGTAGTCGCCAAGCGATGGCTACTTTGAGGGCGCAAGACTTGATTACAGAATTTAAGGGTAAACTGCAATGGCAAACACAAGTTCTACGGCTGGGGGATACGGCCGCCCGTGTCAGGCGAAGGGTACACTATTTAAACGTCAAATTTGTCTCTGCCGGAGCAGGTACCTGTCCCCCGCCCTAGCGAGGCCCACAACCAAGATATTAGCACACGTACAGTCTGGTAGTAAGATTTGCGAGCCACAGGCTTAGCGACAGGGGTGGTCTTCCGGATGTGGCGACGAGTGGTTGGTTCAGCAGCGATCGTAGTAGTCTCGTAGCTACCATAGCCATCGTCAGACCGCAGGGTAGTCTTCTGAAAGGCAAACATTTAATTTGCTAGATTGAAACCATACGTCATTCTGCAACGCTATTAAAATATATCTAGTCTTATTCGTAATTAAAATGTATGTTAAGACATTTGCATGGCAAGAGTACAAGGGGAGACTACAATCTTTCGCATTAAAATGGTGGCAAATCGCACCTTCAGATTGTATCCTCGGGTGATTGGTTCGGCGGCAAGCGTAGTCTTGTGAAACTTGCGCTGAACATGGCGAGTAGTCGACTGGGGCTTGTTGTACGAGTACGAATTGTCGTACGCCTGCAATAGGATTGCATTTACCGTATGTAATTAGAGTCTTACAGGAATAGCTAGATAAATTCCAATAGAAACCGGATAAGGCGATTCCACTTTCTTTGTACAAGTTACAACACGCAGTATATAGATTTCCCTGCGCTGAGTTTGTATGCGATTTTTACTTGATCTAAGCAGATCTACCGTTTCACTTTACGATATTCTGCGCAAGACTAATATATCCCAACTGTAGTTACAGTAAGGATTGCGCGAACAGTACCTTAGTCACTTCAGCCAGCGATCCGCCACAGGCAACGATTTGGTCAGCGCGTTCGCAGAGCATCTGGTCAGGGTCGAAGAGGAGACCGTCCGGGCAGGTTAGCTCCCATGCGACGCCGCCAACGCACGAGACGAACTTGGGCTGGCAATGACCGCCGTTGGCGAACGGATGGTTGCCATCCTCAACGTTTGAGCAGTCGAAGTCAACTGAAACGATACTATTGTATATCAAAATTTAGTACTGCAACATTACTGCAACCGTAGAGCCAGTGGGAAATGAATGGAAATAGTGAGAGAGCACGTAAAGCTAGTATCAATCGCTAGTATCAACCAGCCCTATTTTCGGTTTAGGTAAGCGAGAATTTAGCGCGCCATAAGAGTATATCGCTTCAACTAAGAACGTGGAATAGTTTTTGGGACAAGTTCACTCAAGTCATTAGTTTGACACAAAACTTATACGGTAGCTTTAATGCGCTAGATCACGATGTAAATGGTAAATCAGCAACCAGACAATGAAATGACAGAAATGAAGTTTAAATTATCTAATCGGAAATGGTCTAACCTATGTGCATGGCTTACTGCAGTTACCAGCTAGTGTCATAGAACTAGGTCACAACGAGAGCATGCCTATGAGAACTCAGAAAATCAACGCACCTGGCGCGGGGGAGGCGAAGTCGGAGGCCATGGTGGTGGAGATGACGTTCTGGCCAGTGCATTCGAACACATTGGCGCTGAAGTCGCACTGGCCGTTCGCAGAGTTGAAGACCATGCCCTCGGGACAGGCCAGCTTCGTCGCCTTCTCCTCCCAGCACCACCAGTAGTTCTGCGAGCAGCCGATGCTATACGGCGCGTCAGCCTTGCCAGTGCATTCGAATGCTGCAAAATGCAGTCGAAACGAATAAATGAAGTCTAGTATGCCACTACTCTCAAACCAAGATAATTTCAAAGACTGAAACGCTGTCTCACTCTGCAGATAAGAGGAAACAGCTGGTGCGACCAACAATTTCAATGAGATATACTGGGAAATATGAAAATGGGCATATACTTCAAACTATTCAGGGTTCTAAGATAAGAAAAATTGAGGGGTTAACTTGTAAGCAACGGGGTGTGCACCACGTAGGTCTAGAAAAAATTGGGGTTTGAGACAGTTTGGACCGTCTGGGGCTACGAATTGCCCAGACAGTCTCCTGTAACCCACCGGAGCACTATAGATCTCATGCGCCGGCATGAGCCTCTTATAAACACTGCGCGAGTTGCCACCGGAAAGACTTGGCGCTATGTGTAACTGAAGTCAGTGGAAACTTAGGTCAACAGAAAATTTAACTCACAGCAGTCGGGAATGTCGGCGGGGAGGAGGCACTGTTTGCTAGAGTCGTCCCAGATCATGCCGTCCGCGCACATGGCGATCGTTGGCGTGTTGTCCTCGCAGATGTAGTAAGTCGCGCTGCAAAGCGCCGAGACCAACGCGAACGAACCGCTCGGCGACGGGCACTCAAAGTTGACTTCCACCGGCTCAGCAGCTGCAAATTCAATAATTTAGGAACAGTTTTAGCAGATCTCAAATCTTAGTATTGATAAGCATAGCAATTGAGATTGAAGCTATGGAACGATTTTAGTGCCGAAGGGCACCCATGGTCCCCTTAACTTCATAGGGCCGGGTCATAGCTAGGGCTAAGGGGGGCTGAGACCGCAGGGGGCCTCAGTTTCTTGAGATCTTTTCTTAAGGCGCTTACACTCCGGTCCAAGAGTCCCAGACCCCCCTATAATCTCGTCCTGCTCACATATCCAAAGCAAACCTCACCAGTAGGAAGGGATCCGCCGCAGGCAACAATGTTCTCAAGACGGTCGCAGATGCGAGTGTCAGGGTCGAAGGAAAGCTCGCCGGGGCAAGATCGCTCCCAAGCAGCGTTCGCCACGCACGACACGTACTTCACGTCGCACTTGTGCGAGAACGGGTAGTCTCCATCCTCCAGGGTAGAGCAGTCGAAGTCGACTGAAACGAAAAAGAAATAACGCATGTAGGTGGTAGTGTCACGAAAATAACGTCAAGCTTGGACTTTTTTAGACACCAGTTGGTCACGCTGCAGACCCTCCCATGGTTTAGAATAGCTACAGCTATGAAATCTTAAGCGTCCCGCGTCCGTTAACTTTCTTCAGACAACCGCTCCATCCAAGAGTTACGTACTATGATCTTTTACCAACCCAATCGTCAACCATATCACAGGAATGGACAGTAGGTGCGAGGGGCAAAACAGCAAATAAATCGAATTTATAGATGGAATAAGACCATTCAAGGCAGAGCATGTGTACAGAGCATACCTACCCCTCCCCTATGTATACTAAAAGCAACTAAGATTCAAAACCACTGCTCACCTGGCACCATGGTGGGGATGTCGGCCGGCGGTTGAGTGGTAGGCCGCATGCCGGAGCAGGCGAACACGCTGTCAGGGAAGTCGCACTGGCCGTTCTCCTCATTGAACATGAGGTCGAACGAACACTCCTGGGCGGTCATCACGCCGTCCCAGCAAAGCCAGTAGTCCTTGGAGCAGCCGTTGCCGTACGCGCCATTCTCCTTGCCAGAGCATTGGTCTGCAATAGACGAAA
>JAQGAX010001507.1:0-10926 GCA_034698105.1 Plectus exinocaudatus | reverse complement strand
AAACACATATCAGGTTAAAATTACGTACTCTGCATCGTTGATACCCTGGCAGTCGGCATATTCCGATTGACACTCGGCGTAGGGCACGACGAACGGTTCGCCAGGTACTTGTTTCACCTCCACTACGCTGCCATTTCGTTCTGCAAGTGCAAACCGAATGATGTGGGCGAGAAGCTACCGTACTTCGTCTATGCCTCCATTTACACTGCGGTGTGCTCGGGTTCATTATAAAATAGCGAGCCAACGACCCGAAATTTGTATGCACAGTCAAAGACCGATTTCATAATATTAATGTTTATGAGAAATGTTGAAATGTAGTTGCACTTTTGCATTTCATCATCTAAGTCTCAATTTCGCAAATGAAGGCGCACTGATGCAATGCAGAAATGAAACTGCATTATCACAGTTCTCATTCATGTTAGTTTTGTGAAATCAGCAGACAACTGATATAGACTTCAAGATTTCTTGGGCGGCAAGGTACAGGTGTAGAGGGTCATTTAGTTTGCGAGGTAACTAACTGCCTCCTGTTCCATGAGGCCCTTTTCAGGCGGGGACCAAGGGACTTTCGGCGAAGGAACATAATCTAGCAACAACGACCGTAAATCCCGTTCGAGTGGCAACGGCTGGCTAAGTAAATTGACTTTACCTACCGAATAGCCAGGCTACAAAACAGACCGAAATAAATCTCCGGCTAATTGCGTCAATCATTTTTAGATAGGTGATGATTCGAATTCAGAGCACCCTTGTGTTGGCTGACATTGGCGCGCTGCATTTGTTTTTTTTATCCACGATAGATTTCTAATTCCTCGCAAGGTCCCTTCAGCGCGCCACGGGGCACCGTTTACGCCGATGGTTGAATTTGGGTACCCCGAGTTTTTCACATGTACTGTATCTGAAGAATGAATCTCAAAACTAGCTCAGTACCGAGTGCCCGATCCGGTGCGTAATTCTTATTCACTCGAGTGCTGCAAACGTCCATTGCTTCAGGAAGCGATTCGGCAGCTCGTCGCTTTTCGTCTCTCTGAAAATGTGGTCACTTAAACAGGACGGAGATTGAACTTCTCCTGGAATGCATTTTTTTACTATTCGTTTCCCTTCTACAAAAATTGTCTGGTCTGGGAAAGGCTCACTGACGGCGCACTGGCCGAGTGGTCTAAGAGTCTCGCCTCTCAGCTACAAGGTCGGAAGTTCGACCCCCAGCAGCGTCTTCTCCGGTGTCAGGCCTGCGACAGCCGACCGAGGAGCACGTGTCGCATTATGAGGGTCGGAAAACCCGATAAAGCTGACCCCACGACATAGTGGGAATAAACAGCTTAGGAAAGTTTAGTGGGAAAGGCTCGCTGTAAGAAAGGCGAACGCGAACTATGACAAGCGATTCTTCTCTCTTCCTGTATTTGTGTTGCACAGTTTTTCTGACACTGACAGTCAGGAGCTCTAACCAAAAAAAAGGCATTAGCTTACGATTGGTAGCTCCCCGAAGATCCTTTTCATTATCCGGTAATTGGATTGGTAATTGTCGATGCTCGACGAATCGCGATTCACAAAGAACGGATTGAAGTTGGGTACAACTGAAAGAAATCTGTCGTTATCATCCATTTACGGATAGTTGGCGTAACAGTCAAACGTTCTCAATCTCAAATGGAACAGGAAGGGCACATTATAATAAAGTTGTCGTTTTGAATTGGTAAGACGAGACCCTATTAGGTGTTCCAATAAAGAAGGATGGTGTACACTGTGATCAAAGGTATGAATGGGTTGGTTTCTGGGGTACACTACCCTACTCTCTTGGATACAGCCGACTCCAGATCAGTAGCTGTACTAGACCCGACCAACTGGGGGGGCGTTTTCAATAAATGGTAAGGGGACCTTTAGCTATTTTTCTGGCGGCCAAAACCCAGGGGGCGTACGCCCCGAGTACCGCCACTTCTCCAGACCCCTTTTAGGGGTCCGTTGGGGATACGCATAGTGGAAACTTTGTTGGAGGAGTGAGTTCGCCCCAATGCCCCCCTATTACTGTGATGCGTTTGTTACTTACCAAAAATAGCGTTGGACAGCTGAAGTACACACAAAATTCGACAAAGAAGTGACAGGGCAGAACCAACGACCGACGAACGTGGTGTCATCACTTCTTGACTAGGTGCGCAATGAAGAGGAAGTAGTCAGTTACGGGATTAGCAAGAAATTACAAGGCAATTCTAGGAAATTTTGCAAATACGACAGTGCTTTTCTTCGGTGTTTCTTGTGATACTTTTTTTTAGAAATATTTAGCGGGAAACTGAAGTGGTTTAGAGCGGAAGGTGGCTACGCGCTCTCCGACCGAGCTATGTCGGTCGAGTGTTGAACGAGACTTTCAAGTGGCACGGATTATGGATATCGCCGACCTCCGATAAAGTAGCGTCGCTTTCAATGAAGGCGGCGCATAAACGGATCATCAGAAGAGGAAGATGACTTGATTTGCTGCCGATCGCGAACGCATCGTTCCATAACGAATGACGTAGGCCCGCAAAGGTCAGCAGCGTCGGCTACGAACAGAGGTGGCATAAATCAGACGATATTAGCTTCCGACGAGGACAGCCTTTAAGTGGTTTGCATAAAATTGTTGTGGAACGAGAACGGGCGGCTAATGCTGATGATTAAAAGGATCGAAATGGAGATCACATCGCTACGTGCACAATTTGAATTTTTATGAATGGAGTTCATGCTGCATTTCTTTGCGGTGAAATTCTTTGCAAAATATACTGTACAATACAGTACACGCTGCGCCGCCGCGCCGATGGTAATTTTTGATAGGCGGTGAACCCTGATTCAGACAAGGCCAAACGCTTACACAATCATGCGGCATCGAAGAACGGATGGATGGATCATCGCCTATAAAATGACCATTAGCGCCGATTAGTCTATCATCGCGACCTGTACTGTAGGAGAAAGACGTGATATTTGGGTCAACTGTCAGACCCTTTTTAAAGCTGAATTGCGCGACATTATTTATAGACTTCAGTGGAGTGCTTCAGGCTCTTCGTAAATGAGGAAAGTACTGTTAACTTTTTATGACGTCAATGCACTTTGGCGACACAGTACATCCAATAACCGATCGTTTTGATACAAAACGCACGCTTCCTTCCGATTTTCAGCGCGGGGATGCGCCAGTGGAAGCTCTCGTTCACAGCCGACTTGTACTCCGACAGCACGACCGCCCAGGACCCGCCGTACTTGTGCTGAGTGTAGTTCTGCAGTGCTTCCACTTGCAAGCGTCCTTCCTTCTCGCTGAATACTGACGCGACCGCTTCGATCGCCTCGCCCAGCTCTCTTATCGGACACTTTTTGCGGTCTTCTCGTTCGTCTTGGTGTCTTTCGGTTTCATGGCTGTTGTCGAGAGTTCTGCTAATGCTTCTGTCATCTGTCTAGTAATTTGCAAGATTTTTCGGTCGGCACCGACACAGAGACTGGGGGAGAGGCAATTTGGTCTCCAGGACGTACTATATTCCCCCTTATCTTTGACATTTTTCTCATACCCTCAACGCCAAAGTATCGAGAGCTGCTGTATGAGACTCTTCCGAGATTATGAATAAATAAATACCCTCATATTGGGGTGTAACGGGGACGGGGATTTGGGAATTCCAAGGAGGGGAGGAAACCAAATTTAGGGGACGTGGAATTCTCCGTTCACGTTACAACCCTATCCCATACCCTACATTAGCTTCTACCGATCCCAAACGTATCTCATTTACAGAATCACTTTTTGTAGATGATACAAAGCCGATGCGAGCAAGAATTGCGTCCCCGTGGACACTTACCTTCGGCGAATACGTAGCCCACAAATAACACAACAATGAGCAGTAACGAGACGGATGCTTGAAACTTTGGCATTCGTTTGGCGAATAGCATCATTTGAGCAGAAGTAAGAGCGTGATTGATAGTGTCCGAGCAAAACAGGCACGCGATTTTTGTCACTGGCTAGGCGGCGAAGGCGTCTTATTTACTGATATGGTCGAAGACTGAGCTCTTATGTCCGGGCGTTTTACGTCGTACGGCACAATCATTTCCGCTATCACTGCCACACAAACAGTTAGAAATGTGCTTTGATTCCTGGAATTACTTACTGTCGAGCAATTCACAGAGCTCCAATAGTTACTTTCATGTGTGGTTAAACTTTTCTATGTTGCACCCAAGAATATGCGTACGTGTATAAGCGTCCAATAGACTGCCAAGATCCAACACTCAGGACGTACAGAGAATTTTCAAAAATTTATACTGGGATTACGGTAGGGGTTACGATAGGAATACGATATGCGATAATGAAGGATTACGGAAGGTGTTCCAAGACTCTACACAGGAATCAACTTTACTCAGGCATGGTTGCTTCTCAAGACGTGCATCCTGGACCGAGCCACTGCAAATATGCACAGTATGAAATTATACTGAATGAAGTTGTTTGGTCACGAATGGAACGTGTTTCAGGACATTTGCAAATGCTAACATTACGATGACAATGCAAGAAGAGGAGGAGGGGTCGTGGTGTCAGCTTACCTCAGCATAAAATAAGGATTACCGGTATACTCGTAATTCTTTATAAAATTATATAAGATAGAAGCAATATTGCCCTAATGATTCTGTTGTTATCAGTTAGTGTATCAAAAGCGAGCTTACGAATTATGCCTAATACATTTCATGTTACAGCTGGTAATGTTGCAACCTGAAACCTTTGTTTCGCGCATACAAAGATATGCTGATTCGTCAAGTGCCGAGAAAGTTGCTGCGCGCGGTGTCGGTGGGACTGACGACGGCTGCAGTTGGCAGTAGCGCTTACTTCCTCTATCGGAATGACTTCGATGTGTCTTCTATTGGCGCCATGCGCCTCGCAAGAGCTGGCATTACCGTACTTACATCACTTCTTCGTGTCTTTGTTAAATTTTCATATCGTCGAATTACTATATCAGCTTGTTTAGCTCTCATTATTGCACGTAGACCGATAAAATTACTGGAGTTGGCAAATTTCTTGAATCACATTACATTCTATTGTTGTATCGTTAAATGATCAAGTCGCTTTTGTAATAACATAACCGATCAAAATGATTAGTTCCCCTGTCTATATTTTGCACGGTGAAGTCATTATTTATTACGATAATCGATCAAGATTGTCTGGCCCCTTTATTGTTCTAAACGAATTCTACTATTTTATTATTTCTGTTGCACGAGCTATAGGACTGCATTTTTTCACTCTGAGATTTATTTGCTTGCAGGCAACGAAAATTGTGATTGATTACAAGTGGTCCTTACGGAAGTTGGAGGCGGAAACGGACGAATACAAGACCGCCAAATCATTGGTTCATAAGCGCAGCGCTGAGAAACTGCTTCAGTTGGCTTGCGCAAACGGAGGCGTCTATATCAAGGTATTTTATTTGTCATATCTTGATTAAAAAGTGGCACAAAATGCGTCTCTACGTGTTTACGTTATCCATTACGCTATCCGATGTGTCTTTCTATTTGGATAATTATAATTGACCATTTTGCCATGAAATTATTTTTTCACTTCAGTATTCCTTTAAATGACTTGAGCTTCAGGTTGGTCAGCATTGCGGCTCGCTTGAATATCTTCTACCCGAAGAGTACACCAGCACCCTTTGCGTTCTGCACTCTAAGGCGCCAGAAAGTTCGCTTCAAGATGTCGAGAAAGTTGTTCGCCAGGACCTCGGTGTCGAAGTAAGTCGAGAGAATTTGGTTTTCTAATAATTTCTCTGCGAAATGCCACTAAGCTTTATTATTTAATTGCAATCGCTATTCAAATTATCTGATTGACTGTTCTAATACGAATTATGTGAAATATATTCTTGTAGCAATCAAATGCATTTACCCAAATCGATTTTCTATTTTTCAATTAAATGTCACGTAAATAGAGACGATTTGCCAGCTCGAAAATTGTAAATGTTGCGCTTATCCGTCTTCGGGTGTGTTTTTCAAGTTTGAACGATAAAATGAGTTACTCGAATTAGTGCAATTTGCATAAAATTTCAGTTATCGGACATTTTCGATGCGTTTGACCCGAGACCACATGGTGCGGCGTCTCTAGCTCAGGTGTACAAGGCGACGCTCAAATCGACCGGTGAGACCGTCGCTGTTAAAGTGCAGCACCCGCGTGTCAAGCCTCACAGCGTCGTCGACATGGCCACTATGGAGGTTGGTATCGCATCGTCTCATAATTTATGATCATATTGATTGCTGAAGTACCTATTTGTTTAACCTGGGGGCTGTTAGTTGCGTTGTAAGCCACCGCTTCTTCGATTTTAAAACTTTTTCAAACTCATAGGGTTATATTCATATGCCCCGGACAGTTTTGCAGCATGCAGGAAGGGTATTTCATAGAACTGTTTCCCCCGGAGGGGAAAAGGGAACTTACACGAGATCGAATGTAATTTTTAAAGAAAGTGACGGTATATTTTCCCAAAAACATGACCTCAAAGCAACCAGCCACCAGACTGCGCCCATGTTTGCGACAGTGTGATCAATTGCAAGTTATTTCAGGTGCTCGCTCGAATCGTGGCGAAGATATTTCCCGAATTCCGTCTGATGTGGCTTGTGGACGAGACAAAGCGAAATCTGCCTCGAGAACTGGACTTCCTGAATGAGGCGAAGAACGCTGAACAAGTGCGACGCATGTTTCAGCATCTCACGTTTCTCAGGGTAAGGTACCACATATTCGATTTTCTATCAAAATTCAGTTGAGATTAATGAACTCGGAGTAGTTTAAATGTTTGAAAAACATGATTAGCACGAATTGATTGAGAATGGTGATGATATAGGTAGCTACAGTATGACTTTATCTTTCTATTTCACAGAAGCGATTGACTGATGTTATACCGATATATACTGATATATCATACAGTAACAATAGTAGAGTAGTCATTCATTTGTTTCATTTCGGCAAATCAAAAAATGAATTTTAAATGTTCGAATCAAAAAGTTAACCGCAACTTTCTTGCACATTTCAGGTTCCAAAAATTTATTGGGATTATTCAACTGATCGCGTATTGGTGATGGAATACTGTGACGGCGGCCAGGTTAACGACCTTCCATATTTTAAGAAGCACGGAATCGACGCTCATGACGTAAGTAGTGAAATCGTCGTGGGATTTCGCGCAATTGTTTGCTCTTAATATTGCAAGATCGCGTTTGAGAAGTCGATTACTGTAACCACAGAGGAATTGAAACGGTAGCATAAATTAATAGCTTTTTGATAGATTGCAATGTGTGACGAAGAAATGTTTTGACGTGTTGAAACATTTCATGTTTGGCTTTCTATTTGAATCCTACCCCAATTGCAGATGCTAAGTTTCCCTTCTTTTCAGGTGTGTCGGAAACTTGGGAAGCTATACAGCGAGATGATCTTCGTACAGGGTTACGTGCACTGTGATCCCCATCCAGGAAATGTGCTCGTCCACAAGAAACCAAATGGATCGGTGGAAATTGTACTGCTCGATCACGGCCTGTATCAGGTAAACACCCTTCTTAAAACTATTGCTGACAACTCGCAGCGTCATTTTATTCAAATTTGTCTCAATGATGTCTATCGCGCTTTTTGCAGACCTTGAACGATGACTTTCGACTGAATTACGCTAATTTATGGCTTGCTTTGCTCAAACCGGACCAAGATGCAATCAAAGTAAGCGTCACTAAGATCTTACAGGCATGCTAATGCATCAGATTCAATGCTTCTTTTTCTTAGTACTGGGCGAAACAGATGGGAGTTGGAGAGTTGTACGGGTTGTTCGCTTGTATGGTCACTGCGCGGTCGTGGAAGTCGGTGACCAGTGGAATCAACAGAAATGCCATTACCGCCGATGAGGTCTGTTCCACTCTTTAATTTTAATATAGTCTAAATGTTATTGGGCCGGTTTCATATCGCGTACTTAGCGCAATGATGAAGCATATCCCCTAAGTACGACTTTAAACTAAGTACACGATATGAGACCGGTCCATTGAAAAGAAGTATTAATTGGAAATTGCACCACTATTACTTGAAGCGCTGTAATAGATTGTTTTAGGCAATTGTTTGTTAATTTCAGGCTTGCGAGATCAAACGCTACGTCGGATCATTGCTGGTGCAGATATCGGACGTACTTGAACGAATGCCTCGCCCGATGCTGCTCATTCTGAAGACGAACGATTTGCTGCGCGGCATCGAATACAGACTGAAGACGCACAACCGAGCCGACGCCTTCCTCCAGATGGCTCGCTGTTGCGTGCGCGCCGTCCACGAGCACGCCATCAGGGATACCGACGTCTTCTGGCGTCAGATCACGCTTCGAATGGCCATGTGGTTCGCGCTCAGCAAGATATATGTCTATGAACGCTATTTAACTGTATCAGAGCTCTATTCGAATTTATTTATTGCCAGCTGAGCTGATATCTGTGATTATATTAGAGCGCAAATAAGTGTAGCAGGGTTCAGTGCAGGACACGAAATTGCACGCCTTCAGTGGCTTCCATTTGCTCTTTATGCACTGTTTTAAACACGCATTAGTATGCAAGTCATGGATTCGTTAATGGCATGCTATTGTTATCCCGATGATTTAAAAAAATTTGAATTGAAAATTTTTAAAATTTAAAACTAACCACACCTAATTGGATTACTCTGTAGTATCAACGCAGAATAAACAATTTGAACTGCATTCGACCGTCTTTGATGTGGACGAGTTGCACTCACTGTACTATCATTTTGAATCCCAAAGAACGACCCTGAAAAGGCAAGATACCGGATGCTAGATACTGCTTACCAAGTACTGCGATCCGTCCCGCCACTTCTGGATGATGGAGACTTGAACAAGAGTGGAAGCACTCTTTTTGCGTACATATGAACTGGGACGTCGCCTCACGCGCGTTCGTCGCGACCCGCCACTTTTGTGTACGCGCGCATTGTTTGGGTAACGACTCCAACGATCACCCAGTGCTCGGTGCTACCCGCAGTTTGTCTGGCTCCTAACGCTGCCGCGTGGTCCTCAGAAGACATTGCTGCTATTGCGTCGCCGCAGCGTTCGCTTTCATGGACGGCACGATGGATGGGCCGGGTTGGTTCGTGCGGGGCGACTTCAAGGCGCCAGAGAGACATCGCAAGCCGTTCAATAGACCGACGTTTCGCCAGGCTCTCGCCATCATTCCAATGATGATACGGCAAGTTATTCGAGTTTGCTTTACTGAGCCGCTAATGAGCCGGTTTCATGTCGCGTACTTGAGTTGAAGTCGTGCTTAAAGGATATCCTTTGGCATTGCGTGAAGTATGACTTACTAACTAATTCGGAAACTAAACTACGCGATATGAAACTAGTATGAAACTAGCCCAATGTCACATTCTCAGAATGGTGATTTATGACTGAAATTTAAGTACAAATATATCGCTTAATAAGCTGAAAGTAGTCCACATTACTAATCTCGCCTTGTAAGGCATCTATGCGAGAATAAACAATATAAAAACCCAATTTTCTTCTCAGACACTGATGGATCGCATTGATGACACATTTCTGGCGTTTCAGATACTTGGCTTATTATATTAGTGCGTGGTGGAATGGACGAGCTCGTTTTATAGATTTCCTTTCCTTGATGAGGCACAAACCGTATTATGGTTCGTTTCCTTTTGAAATTATATTGATTGATGAGTATTATATTTGTATTTATGTATTTTTTATATTTACATTTTATAATTATATTTATTGATGAGTATTATAATTATATTTGTGTATTTTTTATATTTATATTTTGTAACTATATTTATTGATGTGTATTATATTTATATTTTATAATTATATTTATTGACTTATTGAAATACTTATTGATGAGTGTTATTTTTCAGGCGTTCCTTGCGGCGGTATTGGCAGTGGCGGAATTGGTCGCGATT
Source organism: Plectus exinocaudatus (assembly GCA_034698105.1). Lineage (NCBI taxonomy): Eukaryota > Metazoa > Nematoda > Chromadorea > Plectida > Plectidae > Plectus > Plectus exinocaudatus. The sequence goes on along the minus strand of JAQGAX010001507.1, from coordinate 1,040 downwards.
TCCGCGGAGGTTTCTGCAAGTTTTCCCTGAGGCCGGGCATGGTTGAACAAAGGGTCAACAGTGTAAAAGCAGACCAGGTAAGCTAGCATTCATCAAGTTATTGCTCCCTTTCTGCTATAAATCGAATATATCATTGATCTATCGTACTAATTTGACTTTTGACGCTAATTTGAAGTAATTATTACTGCGTCAAATAATTACGTGTGCGAATGAATTTTTAAAATCATCTATAATTGCGCACTACCGTATAAATACTTGTATTGTAAATCGAATCTGTTGTTTTGAATGATTTCTTTCAGTTTATCGTCACTGTTCGTTCTCAGAACGAAACATTGTATCAAAAAGTTCTGAGTGCCGCGGATGTCGATAAAAAGATCTTATCGGCATGGGACTTTTCGTTTCCTGCAGCTGATCTCGAATACCGCGGGTTATATCCTCGTTCTTGGACCAGATACGACATTAAATCGCTCGGACTTGTGCTTGTCTGCCGACAAGTTTCGCCAGTCATTCCACATGACTATGAGGTACGAGTTGTGGTATTACAGTAACCCGGGTATTAGAGATCGCACGGGATATTTCGAGGGTCTCCTATATCCGGCTTCTCTTACATATTACATGTGGTAGAGTTGCGCTGAGCATTGGGGGGAACCAAATCGTTTCTTTTATTTGCAGGTTCGACTACAATACTAAACGTGTAACTTTAGAGAGTCCTCATTAACTTTTGAAAAATCGGTTATTGCAAGAGCAGACCACTCGTTTCAATATGTAACTGATCTATCTGGAGCAAGGTGAATATTCTATAATTTATTAAAATGATTATTGATTAAAGCATGAAGCGCACAGCTCTTTCATCCTATCGCTTTGACAAAGGATGTTTGCAGAACACCAGTCTGCCTACCACTGTCTTCGTTTGGGATGTGGAAAACAGGAGCGCACAAAGCTATGACGTCACCATTACCTTCACATTCAGGAATGGAACTGGCGATGATCGGTGGAGTCGAGAGGGGCATTGTGCGAGCGAGCCATTCCAATCTGAAGAT
>JAQGAX010001506.1:0-10928 GCA_034698105.1 Plectus exinocaudatus | reverse complement strand
CCATTTTTCCAAATCCTATCAGACCCCTTGGGGGGTTATATAACCCCCCATAACCCCCCACGCCCAAATCTGGTCTAGCCCCTTTAGGGGACAAGTGATAAGCTTAAGAGGTTAGCGACACCCCGAAGATAACAAACACGCACACGGAAGCAGAACCCGGAGATAGGAGACCTAGATATAAAAGCAAGCCGGATATAAGAGACTTGCTAAAATTCCGTTGCTCAGTGCCAACACTCTGTAGACTCCGAATATAAGCGAAACGTTGATATAAGAGACCTCTTCCTATTCCCCTGAGTTCTCTTAAATCTGGCTTCCAATGTATAAACATAGCATCAATATACACTCTAGTACGCTAACAAACAGGAACAAAGAGCGAACCAACGAAGTTGTTTTCGAAATAGCTTTGCTTTGTCACCATTCTTGACATTCATTTTAATACAACTGAGTTGTGACGTGCGCAGAAGTATTGACCAAAAATCACAAGTAGCGCAATATCACTAAGTGTGGTAGCTGGTCAGTTATGACGTACGCAAGAGTATTGACCGAGCACTGTCCTAATCGCAATTCAATTGAAATTGCAGTCGCAGCAGTTGCCGAAGTTCTATGAAATACCACTCAGCAGCAAGGGGTATTTCTTAATGCAGAAAATGCAGAAAGCGTTATCCAATAACTCGCGCGGGTCGTGCTATAGCTTCGGCGATTCTCGAAAATAAGGTATCTGGGTAAAAGCAAGCGCGTAGCTAAAAACCAAAAACCGAGGGGTAAATCGATAGTTTTCAATGGGGGAAATATTTTACGGGCACCGGAAAACGGAAGGAGCAAATTCAAATATCAGGAGACAGTTCCCTAGCTACACATCGGTCATAAAGTGTCCTATGTTTTATGACACCCTATACAACGTTTCAATCTTCCTTCGGCACCCGACGTTATGGCCCCATTTAGCTAAACAGCCCAACGGTGAAACGAAGTCAAAGTCAGCGGTGCGACATCGGCGAGCTCGACAAGATCGTCGCGCACTGTCACAAGCGGGTCACGCGGGGTCAGTGAATTATTCAAAGCGCGCCGCGCCACGAGGTATACTAAGAGCGAAATCAGCGACCGCGGTGCTCTCCCTCTAACCGCCTAATTGCTAGTGGAAGATGATCAATTTTTTCCGCAAAACACATCTGCTTGAGAACCGATATAGGCTCGCTTTCCGTCGCGCCGGGCAGACGCCTCTGTTCGATTTTTCATCTCTGCCCTCGCGCGTCATATCAAGTCGTGCGTGGCGCACATCGAAGGCATTAAACACGTACGATCACGAACCCGCTTGGTTCGCAGGCACCAGGCGAGGCGGGGAGACTACTAAGTGGCTGCCTAGGGTGAGGGTTAAATAAATTATTTTCTCTGGGATCGTTGACGTATTCCTATCCTCGTGTTCTAGGAAGTAGTCACGCATTTGGATTCATAAAACCTTTACCCTAGCCTCAGCCTAACTTTTTGTGCTTGCCAAAAACACATAACTTTCGAGATATTTTCGTAATATGTTTTGGTGTACTTGAAACCATTCCGATTTAAACCAATTCTACTTATACGAACATCGCGAAAATGGTGCTTATCGAACCCCACAATACTCGAAACTACTTTCCACGCTGTTATCGAGATACATTATCGAGACTCGCAACCGACGACCTCATGGTCATTGATGAATCTCACTAAGCCATGAATTCTAGCACGGCAAGCAAGTTGCGGCTCGAATTCAATAACATCGTTGCGCATGGCAGAGGTGGACACCATACCTGTAACGGGTGTCTGAGGCCAGGGGGTCTGAACCTCCTCGGGGGGGGGGGTAAATCAGAGGTCTAGGGGGGTCGGACCTCTGGCCTGGGGAGAGGGTGAACCCCTGGACCCCCTGGTAACAGGGTTGGTGGACACGGATCTGGGTTGCGATGGGCAATCGCTGATCGTCTGAGATATGTATTAATAGAATCCTGTAACCTTCAGACGGATTAAACCCCCATTCTATCCCATGTAAACCAACGGCGAAAACGTTTCATAGTCGCACATCATTTTTCCTCATCCTAGCGAACCCTCCATAAGCCCATGCCTATCTCAAGCGTCTGGCTGCTCTCTCGAAGCAGCTGCCGTCGGACATGACTAGACTTCATTGAAATTGTCACTAGAAGTTGACGCTCAATTAATAATAGAGCACAAATTGAGCTCGTATGGATAACTAACCTAGCACTAATTGGCAGCGCAAAGAGCAGGAACCGCGATTCGCTTCTTGTTAGGCATCTGGAGACACGGACAGCAACATAATAATAGAAGGCAAAGGTTCGCAGTCTTTCATCCATAGAAATAACAAATTAAAGTTTATTTCTATTTCTCTTTCTGTCCCTTTTGTGATCTCTTAGACACTTTGACCGCAGAGGAAAGAATAGACCAACGCATTTTGTGTGATTAGAAGCGCACATGTTACCGGGTGTCAGAAATTGTGGGCGTACATGTATACCAGGCAAACAAAATTAGGGTTTTTAGAGATTTTTTCCCACGAATTTGATAATAGATAATTTGCATTTGATTTGATAATGGCATGTATACCAGGCAAACAAAATTAGGGTTTTTAGAGATTTTTTTCCACGAATTTGATAAGTTCAGGTTTTTCATCGCAGATTCAATTATGGAGGGAAAATTTAAATTTTGTGTGACTATTAGCATTTCCCCACTTTCTTGCCTGATTATTTTAATTTTCGACCTATTTCCAGGGGGTTCAAATTTTTTATCTCGTTGGGGCCTAAAATGCCTCAACTTCCCTCACGTACATATCTGGTCAGAAGAGCCCTAATGAAGGCCCTGAAATCTGCTCATAGATCGATTATTTGAAGCTTCCTGTACTGGCGAGGAAGCACCAAGCCGACACAAAAGGTAAGCTCGAGTAATGAGTACCCAGGATGCGCTTCTACTGTAATTATCTGTGCCTGACACTCAGGACAATGGCTAGCGCGCGAGCTGTCTCAGTCAGGCTATCTCTTTCAAGCATAGCGTCCGTTCTCGCGCGTCATCAATCCATTGCTGTCGAGTTTGAGACGGGGGGGGTGGCCAGAATTCGAAAACTGGGGGAGAGGCTAAAGCAGTATTCAGGGCAAGTCGACTGTTTCAAAGGGGACCCTTATATATTTTTCGGCCCTGCGGTCACCGGGAAGGCCAATGCCCCCTTTATCTAAGCGTCTGGATTTGTGGCAACAATTAAGTATCGGTGACACGAAGACGGTCGGGTCAATACAATGGCAATAAAGCAGCGTCGGGAACGGGAACGGAAAGTGCGCAACTACACAGACAGATAGCAACTGACCGCCACTTAATGAAAAGCTTATTAAGAATGACATTTTACAAGGGCATTAAGTGTCAACAGTATAATAGTTTTGTATTAACCAGGAATCATCACCGTCATGATCACACCGGAGGTTGAGATCTATCGAAGTCTCAATCCCAACCTCCGGTATGATCTTGCGAATCACGATGAGTGGCGTTCTAAAAAGCGATTTATAAATGAGCGAGCGGAGTCCACCTATTGGTGGAGAATAGGTCAACGAATGAGAAAACGAGTGATGTCAGGGAGATTGGAACGGAGCCAAGTCGGTTGCGTGGTGCGCGTGACGGTCCGGGGTTTGCTCCCCGTGACAATCACATGTAAAAAATTGCAAGAAATCGGTCTGGCACTGAAGGCAGCAGATTTTATTGACGGTTCGGTAAAAGTACTCTTGCCTCAATAGACAATAGCAGCGTTGGATACCGATCGAGGACTGCGGGGGGCTGACATAAACATGTTCTTTCTATACAGATTGGTCAGATTGGTCGTGCCATGCCAATGGGGGCCCTGTACTTGAATATTGCGCCCCTTTTTTGTTAGCGGGGTGCCTCCCGGTGCCCACTTTACTACTAGCCATTTTTCCGACGCATCCATGCTTCAGCACAGCCAGCACAGTCGGTACGACCCTAATCCCTAAGCCATACCCTAACCCAGAGATAGCCACAAGGGGGTATGACGGGGTATATCACCCCCACAGGCACCCAAATCACCCGAATCGAAAAATGGGTTTGTATGGAAATCACCCCCACAGAGAGTCAGAAATTTTTTTACACTAGATAGAATGGCACTTTTCCCGAAAAAGTGACGTCATATCACCCTCCAGACAAAAAACCGTGGATATCTCTACCCTAAACCTGAGCCTATGGCGAATCCTATCAGTATTGGGACGGTATCAGCTGATCGCAGGAAGGAAGTTCCAAGCGTTTGGCAACTGAATATTTTGAGCTTGAGCGAGCGAGTCCCATGGGGTCGTTTCAAATTATTGCAAAGCTGACGCAAACCACCGATGCTGATGATATGGATCAAGGTGAAAGAAATGGAATGTGCGGTAAAGCGGCGCGCGACAGACCGGCGAAATTCAAGCGCCATTGAATTATCAATAATTCGCTCGAGGGGGCCGCTCGCCGTTCGGTTGGAGCATTGTCACAGCACAATCTGGTCCGTCTGTGGGGAAAAATCGGTCGGTCGGCGCATTGTGACAGCGGCTTTAAGACGCGCCCACAATGACGCGACCGCTATCGGGCGCGATCGGCGGCGAACGGCTGCAAGTGGCACCGGCCGCTAACGGTCCGGCTGCGAAAGGGAATTCGCAATGACGCAAACGGCAGCGATGCGATCGCTTACAGTCGACGAGCATTGCAAAGGAATTCGAAAAATTGCTCTTGCATCCGGGATTGGTCTTATATGTTCATGTACTGTATTTACTGTCATTCAGGCATTTTGGGCTTATATCAGGGAGTGTAGTCGAATCTGGATGAAAGAGACCGGGATGTAAGAGGCGTTTTGTGAAACTCGTGCTAAACCGAATTACACATTGACCTCTGATGTAAGAGCATACGAACTGAATGTCAAAGCATCGCTCAATCAAAGTCGGCTCACTCACATTCACCCATTCGACTGAATAAATGAGTGATGTGTGGTAGGTCAGTGAAATGAAGCAGTGCTTGCCACCTTCTGTCCATTGTTCCTGAGTAATTGTCTCGCTCGCTGAATAGCTATAATCCGTGATGCAAGCTCAAGAAGCTTGAGTGACAGTAAATACAGGAATAGAACAAGTATGGTCGACCCCGGACGTAAGAGCGATATTCCGAATGCTGCCGCATGCTCTTACATCTAGGTCCGACTGTAGGTAGTACCATATACAATAGTTTGAATGGGATACCTTTCACATCAGGCACTTCGCTCAGTGATCAGTGACCCGCTACCGCGCGTTCGCAGCCGGTCGCTGCCAAAAGTTGTCCTTCCGGCGAGCTCTAGCTGCCGCGAATGACTGCGAGTAATTAGCCTTATTCGCAGCTTATCCGTCACTGAGGGCGCCCCTTCAGACGGCGCGGTGCCAGAAGGCGGGGAAAAAAGGGCAGCGGCGCGAAGGCGCATTCGTTCACGCCTATCAGCCGATCTATCAAACGCTTTAGCGCGGACACTGCGCTTCCTTCCCGCTTGCACAACCGAAAGCGGATATAAGGAACACTTCCACGCCGGAGAACAAGTTCCTTATATCCGTATTTTACTGTATAGTAACTTTTTTCCTCCTGTTATATTATACCTATGTCAAACGACACTTTCTTGGCGAGACCCGGAGTTTGCACATCTGCGCGCGCGCACCAGCTGAGATTCTGCGCACTTACATATCATAACGCGAGCGCACGCACATCAACTGCATACGATAGAATAAAGAGGACGGGAACAAAGTTCGCTGCAAGCAACTCGTTTTTCACAAAAATATTATGTTTATGCTAAAGGTCAGATTATATTAATACTTTCGCCGCACGTTGCAGCGGCGTGCGGCAAAAGTGTAATCTGTTTTTGCGAAGTGCCTCGTCGAGCTAATTCCGGCAATATTCAAATTCTGGGATTCCCATACAAAAACGCAGAATTCGTAATGATTTCATAGCAATGCGTAATTAATTATTGCAGTTATGCAGTCTAGACAGGAAATGCAGTCAGCATATTTTTGCTAACAGGTTTTCTAACGTGTTAGGGTAACAAATAGTCGCCGTACGTACTGGCACTGCGCATTGCGCAGCAGCAGTCGTGCTGTCACTTATAGTATTTATGACAATGGAACACTGATTGAGCGTCCCCCTCGAAGTTCTCCAACCGTGGGGTTGCAGAAGCAAAATTTTTGCACAGGACCCAGGATCAAATGAGGGTTCAAACCGTATAAGGGGTTGCTCAACCCATCAGAGGGGGTAGGAAGTGAATTGAAACGCCCTCACGTCTTGGAAGGTAACCGACTGAGATTAAAATCCCGCCGAGACACTAACGCGCAAATTGGCAATAAGCAAGCATATGGCAAGCCTCAATAGATCGAGGTACGAATAAGGTTCGGACGAGATTTTGACTAACCTTGGTATGTTGAGGTCAGCTCATTAGATAGAGGCATCGCAGCTGAACGCGATCTACTGATGTCAATGACGTCAAACCACCTCATTCGCATTAACTCCACCTTTTTTCTGGAGTATTACATTCTTCTCCTATTATTAGTTCTTGCCCATGTCTATCGGCGTAATCAGAAAGGGAGCATTTGTTCAACCGGATATTCCTCCGGAATGCTCCGAGCAGCGATTTCCTGTCTTTGTGACGCGCGCGCGCTGCTTAGCAGTCGTTTTCAAATCCATATCACCTTCCACCTCTGCTCCGATCAGCTAGCTCAGCACAGAGAAACGGGAGCATTTGTTCAACCGAGCCATCGATCGAACTCCGACGCAGGCTAGTCAAATCGGCCCCGAGTTTTTCGGGACCGGGCCCTTCAGGTGTATCTACCCTCAAAGTCCCTACGATTCCATATATCTAGTGTAAATTTCAAAAAATTTCAAGAATAGCCCTATTTTCCGCTTTTTCACTTGGAGACTTCTGACCCTCAATAGTACAAGATCCAGTACCTAATTAATATTGAACCTAACGTCCTAAAGCTTCCGGCACCGGGCTCCGCGCAGTACAAGGGGGCCCTAGGGTCTCAGGGGGCCCACGCAGTGAAGAAGAGGCTTCCTTAATGCTCCTAGCTTCATGCCCTGACCCCTTAATGACCCTCCTCGAAGTATACTTACGCTTCTCAAAAACCTCCAACGCCCACTTCCGGTCGAGTCCATACTTTCGACGCTTCTGGCACAGACCGGCCGCTTTCGTTCTTTTTGACGCGCGCGCAACCTAGCAGTCGTTTTTTGAATCGAAGAATGATCGCCTCGTCGAGAGGCGAACTGAGCGGAGCGGAGCAGCCAGGCCCGTGACCAGTGGCAGCAATCGAGAAATAGGCGAGCGCATCGCTCATACAACGCCCCGCCGGCGAAGCGCAGTCGAGCGGCGCCAACGCAAATGCGCTTACGCGAAATAGAATGGGAACCACGTACGAAACGGATGATGCATCCGGGGCGGCACGCCGGATGTCAGAGAAGCTGGAGCTACGTGGTACTTCTCAGGTGGGCGCTGCCCGACAATTAGCCTGTGCGGAATTGCGCAGGGCATTTTGTAGTTTCAAGCGGGGTGGATGAAATGAATATCTGCAGACTGTTTCGTATGAAGGGAAATATAATGGCGAGCGCAGAAGTAGGGGGAATCAGACTTCGACTCGAGTTTGGGCTGGCCCTCTCGACATCGGCTACCAAAATGTTTCGGAACCCAGTAATATCTCGTGGAAACCCAAAAATATTTCCCGCCATTACTTGGCGCGAATGTTTCGTAGTTTGGCAGACCTGGGCGCGTGGGTATGGGGAGACGTACACCTCCAGCCTGGGGTGTAATTTTGGCAAAAATTTTTGGGGGTATAAAACGTTTCCACTACTACGTAGCGGAACATTTTTTGAGGTATACACGGAATAGAGTGGAGGTTTGGATGCGGCTTATCCTGGACAACGTGAGATTTTTGGAACTTTCCCGAAATTTTCTCACCCCCCCAGCCACCGATCGGTCCCCACCAGTGATGCTCGCGGGCTGGACCACGGAATATTTGCGGGCCAGGGCCGGGCCTGGGCCGGAAAATTCATGCGGGCCATTTTTTCAAAGTTTGCCCGCCGGTCGCGGGCCGGCTGGCACGCCGATCTTAAAAATATCTCTCTTCGACTCAATTCTGCGTCAGATTGGGAATGAATACTATAAAATAACAGTTCTGGCAGCTATCCAACCCCAAAATTGAGCGCGCGAACGGTTTTTATGCGGTCAACCGCTTGTGTTGTCAGCTTGTGGGCCGGTCCACGAGCATCACTGTTGTCCATCATTGACACCATACCTGTAACCGCGGTCCGAGGCCAGGGGGTCTGGACCTTCTCGGGAGGGGGGGAGCCAGGGGTCCAACCCCTGGTTGGAGGGGGTGACCCTACTGGACCCCCTGGTTACAGGTATTATTGACACTACTTATCCGTGCACTGCGGAAGAAATGACGATAATCTTCGTTCTATATAGAAATCAACATCACACATCAAACATCTTTAATGTACGTATATCGAAATACCATTGATATTTCGATTTGTAGTGAAGCCTTGTTAGAACTACAGTGTATTGGCAAGCCCTCACACAAAAGGAGAACGCAAAATAGTAAAGATGCACTGTCACTGCGAAGCACTAGTAACGCTTTTTGCGGCTTAAGAACCCACCTTCTCGATTTATTAATATTTTAACCTGAATCAATCCTGAACACGTGAATCAGGGTGCTCAGTGCTCAGTACGATAGGTAACCTAGAGTAGGGGTACCTTCTGGAACGTGAGGGTTATGGGTGAGGAGTTGATTCACCCCCCCCCCCCCCGAGAGGTTTTACAATCTATCCTAGGGTAGCAAATCCATATATTATCCAGGGCAGACCTCAAAGGATTGTTCGCCACTATTGCAATCTCAGAATTTCTCGCAAGTCGCAAGATCTTCTGGGGCAGATTTGGGCGTAGGAGGTTATGGGTTTATATAACCCCAAGGGGTCCGATAGGATTTGGAAAAATGGGTTGGGATAATGAGAAAATTTTTAATGAGAAGGGGGAGTACACCTATTGGGGGTTATATAACCCACCTAGACAGTCGACCATAATCCCCCCCAAGCCCAAACCGGTGCCCATGTCTGTTCTGGGGGTAGAGCAACCCTCACCACGCACCTCTTCAGCACCGCCGCATCATCGTCGAGTCAATCCTAAGAGGCAATGGTCTCCACAATTGCCTTCATAAAGCACGAAGAGTGCGTCCAAGGTCAAATCAGCAGCATCTGCCTTCCGGCTACGTGATGACGCTGATGACACGAGATACTAAATAAAGAAACGGATCAAGCAGATCAAGGGGCTAAATCGAGTGTGGGGGTTTACGAACATAGCCCGAGCACGTGCCATTGTCTGTGGCACGTAGCAGAAGTATCGAGGGGGCACCTTATTGGTGAAAAGAGGGGTACAATCATACTTGTAACCAGGGGGTCGAGGGGGTTGGACCCTCCCCTAGACCAGAAAAAATGAAAAAGTCCAGAAAAACATTTTCGCCACAATGTGGCGAAAAAAAATTTGGCGATTTTTTGAATTTGCCCCGAAATCCCGACGCGAAAGTACCGTACCCCCCCCCCCCCCCAATACGTCCAGACCCCCCTGGCCTCGGACACCCGTTACAAGTATGTTTCCAAAGAACTTACGAATGGGGAATGCGGTCCAAGTTGTAAATCCTTCTGGAACGATTGTGCACCACCCACTACCACCCTACGCCCACCTCGGAAGCCTATATAACACATAATTTTAGCACTGCACAAGCGACTTGGAAACTATCCGACCATTGACTATTCATTCCCCAGCAGATAAAGGGATGAAACCAAACACAAAGGCTACAGAGCTACTGACGCAGTACTACATGCGTCAATCTATTAGTCGTCCGGGAAAGTGGCATTTGATGAAAACCTTGGGCGGCGCTTTTGATTGATAAGTGTCTAACTGTTCATTAATCAAGAGCGGCGGCACATTTACTTCATCGATCGCCGTTGCTGCAACAATATTCACAACAGTCGGATGCCAAAGACCTCCTCGCCTTTAGGGAACTCGGCAAGGCATTCCTGCTGCGTCAATTTCTTGTGATATTGCTTTCTCACGCTTTTCGTTTATCGCATCAATTATTAACACCAACAACTTGAAGCACGGCAGTGTTAGTTATGACATAAAAATAATGTCTGATTCAGACTCTGACATTTCGAATCGCTAAAATTAATCGTCCGACTCGGACTCTGACGTCAGATCAGCGATTTACAATTCTGACATGCCAGAAACTTCTGACAGCAGAATTAGCACTAGAGAGCATAGACCATAATAGCAATGAGAAAGTACACTGCACTAACACTGCTCCAGACGGAAAATTAATGATGTGGAATTTCGAAGTGTCGGCCATTATAAAATCGTGCGCGCAATTTATCATCTGTAGCAAAGCTTCATCACGTGAATGGTTGGTCTGCGATCATATCATGAGATTATTCCTTCTATAATACATCACACTGCGTTTTCATTCAGCGAAATTGTGAAATTGAAATTCAGAGATCCAAATGGGGCTGTACATAAATTACGTAACGCTTTTCAGCCATTTTATCTCTCCCTCATCATATCACGCTTTCATAACGCTGCATTTGTCCAAAAAAGAGGGTTCGTGACGGGTAACCCTTCGTAAACGGTGAGATTCACACAGGATAGGCCAGTAAATTGCCTAGAACCCAGGATATGGGATGGAGAATTGTTGAAACTTACCAGTTGGACCCCCAGCAGATTTACTCGTGCGCTTCGCGCACTCGCGGGCTACGATAGGTTGCCAAGAACACAAGAGGGCCAATACTTCCCCATCTTTGGACCAGACAATGCCACGAGGGGGGTATGTGGGGGGTATATCACCCCCACAGGCACCCAAATCACCCGCATCGAAAAA
>JAQGAX010001505.1:0-10929 GCA_034698105.1 Plectus exinocaudatus | reverse complement strand
TTCTGCACAATCGACCCAAACGAAAGTAAGTACGACAAGCGTGTGTCATGCATAGCTCGGAGAGAATGATGAAATAATCCTGCATTGTAGGCCGTGTACCAGTGCCAGATGAAAGGTTCGATTGGCTGTGCGAGTGCTACAAGCCGCCCAGCAAAGTCCCGGCGTTCCTGAATGTGACTGATATTGCTGGTCTAGTCAAGGGTGCCAGCGAGGGTCAGGGTCTCGGCAATGCCTTCTTGTCTCATGTCAGCGCTTGCGATGCTCTTTACCACTTGTGCCGTAAGTTTTCTCATTTTTGTACCGTCTGGTTTTTGTTTTGTTCGTCAATTACCTCATTTCTTTTCTTTCGTCCTCAGTGCATTTATGCGGTTCAGCAAGATGTTGTAGGAGCCTTTGACGACGATGACGTGACCCACGTCGAAGGCGATGTTAACCCGGTGCGGGACCTCGAGATCATCGCCGACGAGCTGCGCTTGAAGGATCTGCAGTACTTAGAAGGCGCCCTGGACAAGTTGACCAAACTTGCAGTGCGAGCCGGCGACAAGACTAAAAAAGCAGAATATGTCAGTATTTCTTTCTCTTTCTGTTGTTTTAAACGGCAAGGCTCATGTTATGATTGCTGATTGCAGTTAAACCTAATTCAATTCTGAACTGTGTTATAGCATTGTTTGCATTGCGTTTAGTGAATTTCGACAACACTTTTTATCGTTGCGGGCATGCGTTTCAGGAAACGATGGTCAAGGTGAAGAAACTTCTGGAAGAGGAGAAGAAGCCCGTTCGATTGGTACCGTGGAACGAGAAAGAAGTCGGCAGTTTATTTCAATTTGTCTTGGGTGACAGCCAAGTATTCTTTACTTTTCTGTAGATTGAGGCGCTCAACAATCACTTGTTGTTGACGGCCAAGCCCATTGTTTATCTCGTCAATTTGTCTGAGACTGACTACACGAAGAAGAAGAACAAGTGGTTGGCGAAGATCAAGGCGTGGATCGACGAACACGACCCCGGCGCCATCCTCATCCCTTTCAGCGGCGTACTCGAGCTCAAGCTGGTCGATATGCCGCCCGACGAAGCCGAGAAATATCTTAAAGAGCAGGGAATCACAAGGTACGTACTGTAATTCTTATTTCTGATATTCGTATGTAAACTTATTGCTTTGATATCAAAGTCATGATTGTCGAATGTGGTCATTTATTCCAATTTTTCATATTTGTTTCAAATGCTGTCTCGTTTAGCGCATTGGACAAGATTGTGAAAACTGGCTACAAGGCGCTTCAGTTGGAATACTTCTTCACCGTAGGCAAAGATGAAGTGAAAGCGTGGACGATTCAGGTTTGCAAAACGAAGTTCAATAATTTTTATTGAACGAATACTGCAGAAAGGAACGAAAGCGCCGCAGGCCGCGGGGCGGATTCACTCCGACTTTGAGAAGGGTTTCATCATGGCCGAGGTGATGAAGTACGTCGACTTGCACGAACACGGCAATGAGAACGGTGTTAAGGTGAGTCTAATTGGCTACGTTTTTCAATCGAGATGTGGAGCGTGGGTTTGCAGGGTGCGGGCAAGTACCGGCAGCAGGGACGCAACTACGTCGTCGAGGACGGCGACATTATTCTGTTCAAGTTCAATGCTGGCGCCGGCATCACCGAGAAGAAGAAGTAGTGAACCGACTGGCGCGCTATCGCCGTCGTTATCGATTTCGCGTTGAAAGCAGAAGAAGAAGAAGAGTGGATAATATTAGCGATGAACTAGGGACTTCTGTTACTGGTTGTCCGACTGCGGACGAATTGTTGTGTTTCATTTTGTGTCTACTGTCTACCGTTGTGACCGGCAGAGGAGAAAGAAGCGCAGCATACAATGAACGCGGAGGGACGCAGCAGACTGACTGGGCCGGTTTGCGCGCGCAAGGCGGGCGAGAGAGCGCTGGCCGACACGCCTCTGTCGGCCGGCCCCTCGGTCGGCGTTCGCACCGCCGCCTTTCCATTGGTTGATTGATCGGCGCGGCCTACGCCTTCGTCCGTTCGTCGTATGCGCCAGATAACAGCCCCCTGCATACCCCTCCCTCCACGGTCGCCGCGCGCGCGTTGGGCGGGCTCTCGTGTGGGTGTGTGTGTCTGCCTGTGCTGCGGACGACGATGAGTAGAAGAAACCGCGCCGTCGCCGACAACGACGACTACGTCCCCCAGACGGACACCGGCGCTCGCCGTTCGTCTGCGGCGTCGAACGATTCTCAGCGTCAGCTGCAACATGACTCGGCCGATCAAGATCCGCTCTCCATGTTGGCCGCCACTTGCGTCAAGCTATCTCCACAGACAAAGAAACGTCCGCCGGCCAAACGAAGTCGAGCGTCCACTGCGGTGTCCGACATCAAAGCTGAACTGCAGCAGCACGAGGCGCAGTCATCGTCAGCGGCGAGTGCGATCACGGTCGAGTCCGAAACAGGCGCTGATCAAACGGCCGTCACAACCAGCGCCAATATGCTGCCAGCCACTATCGATCAGTCAATGATGCGAAGTTTTGCACTGCCAAACGGTCAACAGGCATACTTCATTCCGATTTCTGGAACTACCGCGGAAACATTGAGTGCGTTCACGATTTTCATATTGGCATGTAAAATTGTAAATTGGACCGGCGCCAAATTGAAATACAGTATATAAATTGTTGAAGAATTCAGAACTAAAACACGTTGCTGACGTTATACTGAACAGTACAGTCCGAAATCTTGTGAAAGATGAGGATAATTAGCGTCCAGGAGGATTTATAATTCGTTGTTATATTGCAGATGCTGTTCGACTGTCAACGAGCAGCGCTTCGAGCTCGGCGAATTCGAGCGCGGTGACGTTCGCGCAACGACAGAGCATCGCAACAGTGCAGTTACCTGTGACGAGTCAGGCTCAGCTGCAAACATTTCAACTGCCCATCCAGTTCGCCGGCCAGCATACCGGCGGACAGCAACAGTTCGTGATCGCCCAGTCACAATCGACGACCACGTCCGACAATCATGGCCAACAGCCGATCTTGCCGAAGCCAGCGCATCAGATGAGTTCGAACATGCAGCCCGGACACCAGCAGATCTCAGTCTTGCCGATCTCGCAATGCACAAGCAGTGGTGGCCAGCAGCTCTTCGTTCCGTTACAGGTAACCTTTCTTGAGAGTATACGCCCACAATCAAATCGCTTCAAAAATGTAAATTAAAGTGTCGAACGGGTGCCCCTTTGAACGCATTCGGACAGCAGCTCCTAGTTGCGGACTTGCAATTTGGCAATGTCACAAAATGGCGCCAATTTGGACCATATTGCACATATCCACGCACATTTTGCGCTTCCTCTGCTTTTTCTACTCAATAGTGACTCGTTGCAGTCGCAGCAGTCGACGACGCAACAACAGATCTTCGTCATGCCCGCCACCGCCCAGACTCAGACGCAGAACGGCGTCCAGTTCATCACGCTTCCTCAGATGCAGCAGCCTCAGCAGCAAGTCTTCGTCATCCAACAGCCGCAGCCGCAACAACAACAACAACTCGTATGTTTTATTTGTTTCTTCGTATTTCAAACTAGTAGGCCTTTCAGAAGCAGTTGCGGACCAATCAGCCGCAGTCGTCGATGGGCACGCACTTGCAGCAAGCCGGGCAATCGCAGTACTTCGTGGTTCAGTCGCCGACGACATCTTCCGCACCCGCTCAGCAGCAACACGGCATGACCTCTGGACCGCTCACATTCATCCCAATACAGATGCCGACGGTCAGTCAGGCGCAGTCGAACACAGTGCAGGTGGTGCAGGCGGGACAGTACAGTGCCTGCGACAACAAGCAGCAGATTGTGCTGCTCAATAGCGGTCAGCAGCAAGTCGGTGGGCAGCCACGCCTTGCCATGCTCACGTCGCCGACCAGCAGCAAGATGGCTGCCTCCTCTTCCACTCAACAGCAGCAGCAGCAACACATACAAATGGGTATGTCGTTCTCCCTGTGAGTGTCTGTTCTTCTCACTCTGCGCTCATTTTTCAGGCCAGCTGCACTTCCAGCAGGATCCGAACGACCCGCAGAAATGGATCATCACGAGCAACGATCAGGCAAACACGAGCGTGGCCTCCTCGGCCGACTCGTCCGGCTACTCGGAGCTGTCCTCGCCGGGCGGAGTGCAGTTGTCTGGCGGCAGCGTCACCTACAAGCAGAAGGGTCCGAAGCGGTCGGCTTGCACTTGCCCCAACTGCCAGGCTAACAGCCAGCACAAACTGTTCGTTGCATCCTCATTGTTTTCGCATCATTCTCACCATTAGTATTCTCGTTCAGCGGCCCTGGAGAGAAGCATCGAATGCATATTTGCCATCTGTGTCAGAAAACCTACGGCAAGACGTCGCATCTAAGAGCGCATCTTCGGTACGAAATAGCTTTTCCTTTCTGTATTTGGGCATATTTATTGACAGATATTGTATTCTGTTCTCCTGTCGTGTCATGTATTATTCTGTGTACGTATTGCAGTGGGCACGCGGGTAATAAGCCATTCGCATGCGACTGGACTCATTGTCAGAAGCGGTTCACCAGGTCGGACGAATTGCAACGGCATCGACGCACTCATACGGGTATGCGTTTTCGATCAATTGAACAGAATATTCATTCACGCGCCAGTTTGCATAATCCTTCTTTAATTACATTCTTTCATTTTTTGTCTATTTCAGGCGAAAAGCGGTTCGCGTGCGAATCATGTGGCAAGAAATTTATGCGCAGCGATCACCTGACTAAGCACAAGAGAACTCACGGGCAAGACGTACCCGCCTCCAGGAGCGTCACGGTGACAGTGACGAACACCGCTGAGCTCTAATGAAATTATTAGCCTTGTATTGATTAGTGCTACAAAGCTGAAAGATAGAATTAACGTCCTTTAACAGATTGCATTCTTTCTACCGTTGTTCTGCATCAGTATTGTTGTCTCATTCAAAGTGATTCGCCATGTTTTGGGATTTATCGTCAGCGACTAAATTTTTCTTGCATTCATGTACAGTAAAAGCGTTGGTCTGGGTTCGTGCGTAGTTGAGCATTCATTATTCCTGCTGATGCAAGTTTCATTGATGCGCTCCTGTTTCTCGCTGACACGTCGATCCGATAAACGAGCTGTGCGTCAAAGAAAGGGTTTTCGTTAAAAACGGCACCGAACCCGTGCGCGCTCAAGCCGTTCATTTGGCTATTAATGGAGAAAGTCTCAGAGATCGATTTGCTCAAGCGCAAGTCCGTGACAACCCGTTCGTCGGTCTTTTCGGTTAACAAATGAAATGTACTGAATCGTAGTCAACGAAAACATCTTTTACCGGTCATTCTTTCCACTGTTCTTCACAAAATCGATAACGTCAAAGGTGGTGACACAATGAGCTATCATCACGGTAACGTCCTACCGGAATACCGGGAATAGCGAAACAACAGAAATGGAAAGGTGAAAAAGGGCTGAGTTGGTTCAGTTGATCGCACAGTCAGAGTATGAACAGTTTACGTACAAATGAGAGCCGAATCAATGAACGCGAGCAAAATATAATGCTTATAGCGCAACTGATTGCAACGAGATCGATGGTGGTAAGATGCTGATGAGACCAGATACATAACGTGGAAATCAAAGACTCGCTCAGAGTGTTGATGAACGACAGATAGCTGGACAACAGAAATGCAAAGCTGATGGTCATGGTCAAAGGTGGACAACACACGCACATGAAAATAGATATTTAAGCAGACAAAAAGTACCCCGTCTGTCCAACTTCAGCATAACGAGTGTGGCGGTCGATAGCCGTTCACGGACGAAGGCGATGCCATTCCGCGATCTGACGACGAGGGTTGCGGCGCACCTGCAAGCCCCGTATCATTGGCATGTACCCTTGAGATAATATTTACCTGATCCCAGTGATTACGGCCCGACGAGTTCTTGGCGCCGATTCCGACCATGCATCGCCCCATCACTTCGTTCTTGGTCACCCGATCCCAGTCCATAACAAGCAGCTCGAAGGACACCAGTTCTAGATCGCTTGGGTCGGAGCTGGGCAGGTCGAAGACGAACGACTCGTTGTACACCGGCGTCAGAGTGCGCTTCTTCACGTGCGTCTTCTTCTTGGCCACCTTTTGTCCGTTGTATAGCATGTACACTTTGACGTACGGGTCTGAAAGCCAGGATTATCTAATTCATCATATAATCAGCTAGTTTTAGCGACGTTACCGGCCAGTCCCGTGATGTCAAACTTTGGTAGATTCTTTGCCTTCAACACAACTGCCGTGACTTTGTTGGTAGCTGGCTGGTAGCACAGCGATACGAGAAGTTCGCCGCGGTTTTGCGAGTTTTGAAACTGAAATTGCAATTGTAAAGAAGCCAGGCGCAACTAATGTGGAAGCTACTTTGGAGCTGCGGCTGACCAGATCCATGGTGAGAGTGGCCTGCCGATCCGAGTCGGACAGGTCGACGGTGGTATGTAATGGACAGAGTACCTCGCCAACAATTTCATCGCGTGAGTAGCGATCGAAAGCGACCACCTGAAACATGTTGTTGATGCGGAACCCATTGGACCACAATTAATGAAGCAGACAGAGGGAAGCTGGCGTGCATCACCAGTATCAGTGTGGGGGCGGAAGGCAGCATCCGGCGGCGAAATCGATGCCGCCCCGAGACCGGCAACGACAATTGTCGTCGACGGTCGGTCCCCCAGCCGACCACGCAAATGGCACGACTCGGGCAAAACAATCTAATACCAAGCAAGAAGCGAAAAAACCCGCCGGCATCCATCTCGCTAATGTAAAATGACTGGTGACTAGTGACCTATTTACCGAACGACGTGTCTGTTTTCCCCTTTTAATGCACGTCTGATTACACATGATCAGATTTGAAAAAGTGCAATATTGAAGAGTTCAGAACCCCAGAGTTTGCTCAGAGTAAAGCAACTTACCGCAAAATGCAGCGTAGTACTCTGCAGTTGATTGTAGGTGATGCCGTAGAATGTAAACTCCTCGTCGTACACGGGGTTCAACGTATTGCGCACCACACGCGTCTTCACTTTGTGCTGTTTTTCGGGTAGCAACTGTAGCTTGACGTATGGATCCAACAGCGGCTGTTCGCCCGTCGCCGCTCGGTTGATTACTAACTGCGGCAAATTGGTGGCGCCCATGATATTCACCTGCATGTTATTATTGAAGTATGCGGTAGGTATTGAAGAAAAATTTACGGTCAATACCTGCAGAGCGTTCTTCTCGAAGCAGTAGCGCAAGGAAAAGTTGAGCTCGCCTCGTTTTTCGCCCAGCTCATCAAGATTGATCTAAAGCACGGAAGCTCAGCTTTCAATCGGCGACGCGCGCTGAATCGGAATGAGCCTATTGCGGAAGCTAAAAGCTCTCTGAATCGATCGAAAACGACCATGAACGAGCCAATTCGGCTTTCGAGAAATCCTCACGTGCGATCGAGCACAGTTGACTCGTACAGCTCACTCGGCCAAGCGGTGAATATCAGACAATACACATTTTTGGCAGATAGCGACCAACCCAACATGATCACTTCACTGACCCTTTGAAGACTTTGTTCGGTGGTACTGCCGGTCATACTGTCGTGACTGCTGCCCTGACTGGTCTGGCTGTCAGTAAGACTGAGCTCGAGTGTGCCGGGCTGACTTGAACGCGCCACCCATTCGTTGTCCATTCCTTCCGGGCTCTGCACCGGACTGGGCGACTTCTTCAGTCCGCCCGGTCCGGCCGCCGTCTTGAAGCTGATCACCGGCTTGACATTCTTGGGAAGAAGAAACTGTTTGAGCGAGCCCTGTCCGTAGCGTCGCTGAGATCGACGACGCAGAACGAAACAAACGGACACCAGCGCGAGCAGAACGAAGCAGGCGCTACCCAGGCAGATGGCGACCAGCAGCGGTGTCCCTGCTGAAGCACCACAATTCAATGGTTTGATGGCGAAGAACGAGGCAGAAGGTTAACTTACCGATTACTTCGGGCTCGGAGAGCGCATCTTGTGACACGCGCTTCATCCATTTCACCATGACTTGCGGACGAAGAAAGCGGCCTCGCGGCCGGCGCCGCTAATGTGCAATGGAGGCAGTGAGCGAGAAAGCTCGCGACGACGTCAAGCGCCCGGTCGCCGGTCGATACGACGCCGTTGGGGGCTCGAACGGACGGTGACGCAAGTTGCCCGCGCAACACAAATTATTTTCATCCCCACATCGATCCGTCTCCAGCACTGTATCCAATTGTGTCCCTCACTGCTTTATCTGCCTCGGTCCCGAGGCATCCTTCAATCTTCTATCGCCTCATTGCTCGGCAACCACTTGTTACTCACCAAATTTTTCGCATCCGTTTATACGCAGAACATGCCATTGATCACGATTCAAAACAATCAACACGTGTTTAAACTTTAGCGACATCATTAACTATTGAATATTTTCAATAACAATAAATCATGAAACTTGTTTATGTGCCGCTTGTAACAGATAAGAGACGCAAGAAGAAATTACAATACCACAGTAACATTTCGGTCAAGTCAGTCGGAGTGAGGAACGGTCAAAAGCCAAATGAAGGAATAGTTGACAATCACTGTGATTATGTACCAGAAACGCTGAGAAGATGAGATTGTAGACGCACACGCACAGATGACACGTAATGAAATGAAGAGAGTAAAACTGCACCAACAATATGCAAGAACAATCGGTATGTCGTCAAACGGCTGTACGGGTATCAAACACGAAACAATACTTGATTAGAGTGATTGTAAATTGGCAATTAAACCACAGCGCAATCGCAAAACAGACCATAATTACTGCGTGATTTCTATACATATCAATACAAGCGATGATGTCACTCGCCGTCATCAAATTACTCCTCCGCGTCTGATTGACGATCGCTTTGGGTATGGTCATCGCTAAGATTTGGCGTCGGTGGAGAAGTGACCTTGTTGGCATCTTTCAACAGCACTTTTCCGCACTTGTCCGTCTTGCCCGTCAGCATGACGGCGTCATCCTGCTTCAGCACGTTGTCGGCGGCTACTTCGGTCTGCTTGTCGGCTACGATGCGCTTGAGCAGCTGCACCGACGCCGAGTCCATGCACATTTTGGCGCTGTCTGCGATTGGCGAAGACGGCATGCTCTCGCGCATCGACCGCTCGATGGCCATCTGAAGATCTGGGTCGACGTCTTCGCCCAGAAAAGGCCCCATCGATCGTTCTGCGCTGAGGAGTTGCGGTAGCCGGCTCGACGTCGAAGTTGAAGCGCACGGAACATCGCTGAAATTGAACAAACAATGGGTATTGGCTGATGAGAAATATGAAAAAGTAATACTCGTCATCTGAGTCGTCGTTACTCAGTGTCTTGAGATCTTGGAGCAATTGCAAACGTGACATTTGTAACGCGATCATTAGGTCAACATTGTATTGCCGATTCGATTGCACATTTCGCCCGTCTGAAAGCAATATTCTCATAATCAGAGTGCAAGTCAGCGGTACAACTGCCATACCAGAGTCTTGTTCCGTCACCAAGTAACGACATTTCAAGCTGCAAAAATCGTGCAGGTCACCGGTACGCGGATTGCGAGCCCGAGCACGTGTGCAGCCAGGACGCGAACAAATGGCTGCAATCAATTAATGATAGTGCCGATTAAACAGTGCATTGCATTAATGTGCAATGTACGTAACTTCACGTAACATTTAAAAATACTCCCAAATTACCAACGAAAAACACGTTATCGTACCATTTCGCAGAGCATCCGCATCGGCTGCAGATGGGCTGAACGAATCGTCTTCGTCATCGCTGTCGACGTCGTTGAGCTCGGGCCAGTCGAGAATCGCCATAAGATTGTGGTGCCTACCGCGACTATCTTTGACCCACGGGCGAGCGGGGTCCAGGTCTTGCTCCGGAGGAAGACCGCGCTTCACCCAGTCATCCTGAATGAGCCATATGCAATGTAAAGCAGAGGGAAAGGACGCCGAGTACGTCATCCTTGTCCAGGCCGAGCAAAGCAGGCAGATGACGGCGCTTGGCTTTGCGCAGCGCGGGCGGCGTCTCGGGTGGCACCAATCCGCGACTGATGCACAGCAAGAAGCGCTGCTTCCGCGAGGCGACCAGTTGCGTTGTCAACGTGATCCGTTGACGCGAGCCGCGCAGGTAGCTGCGACCAACCAGGCCAGACAGCGTCTCCACGCTCACTTCGAGCTCATTCTGCAATCGATTTACGTCAGCAATTTGCATCATACCGTCTCTCTTCTCACCTGTAGATATTCGAAGATGGTCTTATTATATCCGCAATCCTGAAATTCGTTTCAAAATGGTACGAATACTAGACGGCAATAACATTGCATGCCACAAACCTTCAGAAAATAGCCGTAGGCGTAACTGCTCGAGAGAACTTTTCGCGCTCGAAGCAATTCCTCAACGGCGTCGCTGACGAATGAAAAGTCCAATTCCGGTTCGTCTGCACAATTACATTTAGTAAGCAAGGCATTAAAGCATTTGAGCGTTACCATCGCTGACAGTCGTCTTCGGAACGGCGCGAGAAAGACTCTCAATCTTGGCAGTAATGCGATCGCGCACCGTACTTTCCATTTCGAAACTATTTAGGTGGTTTTTGTAACGGCTGTAGTAATGAACGAAGCGATTGAGCTCCTGCGCTTTCTTCGAATGTTCTTTGGCCTCGGAGATGGCCGCCTCGGTCTTCTCGTCGATTTTGCGCGAGTCGTCAAAGCGGTTGCAACGGAAGTACCCTCCGGTCTCTGTGCCGTGCCGCTTCCACTGGCCGAGACACACCCAGCAGAAGTCGTGCTTGCACTTGCTACACTTCATGTGGTTGCAGCCTTCGTTCTTCTGAATTGGCGAGCGACACTTTGGGCACGGCTTCGAGTGCGTCACCAGCCACAGACAATTGGCGGCCGATTCACTGTTAACCGCAGTGTCTTTCACTGAAAATGCGCAAAATAGCAAATAGTG
>JAQGAX010001504.1:0-10937 GCA_034698105.1 Plectus exinocaudatus | reverse complement strand
GATTCATGAACTCGGCCAGTTCCGCGTCAAGTTCGATGTGATGGTAAACAAGGGCGCCGACGTACATGTAGCCAATCACCAAGGCATAAAGGCCCACATGGAGAAGAATGATAGTTAAAGTTTTCATTTTCAGCTCTGCCTTAGCACAGAAATAAAAAACTATTTGCGTATTCAGTCACGAACCGAACTGCAAGTTGTAGACACAAATAAATTTCTTGCCCCTCTTCAAGATCAATTAAGCGCAGAATATTGTTGTCGTTTTGCTCTCTTGGGCAAATTCAAGCTAAAACGCAAACTATTTCGTAGTCGAAAGCAAAGAAGTATAGAACAAACACACTTTTGCATTAACTGTAACTTGCACTGTAAACACAAGATGTTTAGTGCAGTACTACACAGTACGCACACTTGAAAAAATCTAATCCTTTAGGAATGACGCTAATACGCTAATGTCCTTTGATCACCAAAGGAAAAGAAGAATTAAGAACAAGTTCTTAACTAGATAAAGGTATGAGATAACACAGCGTCGCCACAGAGGAACCGGATGAAAGACGCAGGAAATGACATCCGAAGTTAATGACTATGTCATTCACCTCCGCTCTTCTGTCAACGCAACAAGTAGCAGTGATGATCGGCACTTTACCGCAAATAACAAAGCGATAACAACAAGGAAATATGTGTACGGTTGATGCGAAAAGAATTGCATGAAAAATGTATGTTTAGGGTTTTCAGTCCCCAGTCGGCTGAATACCCCCAACATGTAGCTGGCCTAGGAGCTCAGTGCAGCAGTGGTAGGAACCAATCGGTATAATTTATTTAGACCAAGCTTGGTTCAAAAAGTGATCACTCGATTGGTTGGATTTGAAATCGGAATAACTTGATTGGTCAAAAACCTCACTCCGTCTAACCTTCATTCGAGTAATTGGTTCCTACGGCTGCAGAGGTCGATACGTCAAAACGGCTGGGAGTGTTTTTTAAATCCCCAATGAACCCCAGCTGTTCAGTCGTTGTCTTTACTGTGAGCTAAACGGAGAATCTGCAACTCATTAATCTCTAGTGCGTTAGTTTACCCGCAACTTTGTAATCGCTTATTGACATTCGTGAGTATGAGAACTGAGACGATTGTCCTGAACATTCAACTGAATTTTGCGCCCACGTGTAATCACATCAACAATAGATATTCATTTGAAGTTCACGCCTACTTTATCAACCAAAGTACAAATACTCTTTGTGTTCGTGTTCATAATGTAAGTAAAATAATTTCGTGGCAATTCGTGGAATTTCCTTGATCTCCAATTGTTTTATTGCTTTCATTTTCATCGAAGACTTACATTACATCAGAGCCGCTTAATTTCGTCAAAATTTACTTGCGAAACGGACAAGACTACGATTGAAAAGCTAACTGTCCTGTTTACAGTTTCAGTTGTTAAAAGTAAAAACTGCACCATGAATTATTCACGAAACGATACATTTGTCTCATTCACATATGGATTTGCTCTTTCAGCGGATTTCGAAGCGACCATGTTCATACTTTTCCAGTGGACCGGCATTGGAGCCATAATAGCGAATATTCTCATAATCGCTATTTTCCTCAAAGACAAAATCCTCCGCGAACGTTACCTCTTCATCGCGCTAGCAGTTGGTGACTTCATCAATGGAGTTTACTACGGTTTCAGTGGATTTGCGCGACTTCAGCAAATGGCGCAAGGAACTTATTACATCCAAATTTCATCATGGGAATGCGCCATGAAATTCTACTCACTTTTTCTCTTAGTCGGCTCACAATTCCCCTCTTTGATTGCCTTGTTTATATCTCTCGAGAGAATTCTAGCCGTTGAAGCGCCTTTTTGGTTTTACGCGCGATACGGTAAAAAGCACAAGATGATTTTTATTCTGATATCCGTCCTCTTTTGTGTTATATCGATGACAATTTACTACATTACAACATACCCTTTGCAAATGAAAACAAACCCTTCGGGTTACTGTGCCATTACTTTCAGCTCAAATGTAGTCTACGCCACTGTTCATCAACTGTTCATTGTAGTAGTTCAACTTGCTGCGTTTTTGTTGAGCAGTTTCGCCTTCATTAATGCACGATTAAAAAGTCGCGCAGTTCAAGCAATGAGGCACGAAGCGCGAAGTATAAAACCCATCCTCGCTGTATCGACGATCTCTTTCTTACTGGTCACAATTCCTCAAATTACTTTGTTGGTTCAAAAAGTCGGATGGTCGATTACTTTTATAACATCGCAATTGAACTATGAGATTCACTTCATCAATTGCATCAATTCCTTGTCCAACTTTTTCGTCTTTCTTTTCTTGACACCTGAGTTTCGGAAACAAATTGCTAGCGTGACGTTTTTCTACAAAAAGTTTCACAAATCGCCTGCGAATCATAGCGTGCCGTCTCCTGCTACCGCAATTGGAGGTCATTCAAGAATGGGATTCGACGAAGATGATGAAAGGAACAGGGAAAATGCAAGAATGAATCGATGGGCAACGCGTTCGCCCGTGATATCTTTGATAGATTAATCCGTATTCGTGTTTTGCTAAGCGTATTTTTGTGTTATACCAGCCCGGCAGTGGAGATCCTCAGCTTAGTCCGCTATAAAGACCATACCCAAACAGCTTGTTACTATAGATGGGTTAGTACCATAATTTTAGAATCAGTACCAGTGCAAAAGTAATTCTCATACTGGAAGTTAGTACCAGTGCCAGTACCAGTACTATATCAGTATCAGTATCAATACGAAATAAACTCGAACTGCCAATGATCCAGTATAAGTGTCTAACCAATACACGAATACCCCGTCAGTACCAGTATCAGTGGATTGACTTTCCAGTACCAGTACCAGTAGTACTGACCCCATCTATACTTGTTACAGAACCTGTAGTTGGAGTCTGACGTCAGCCATATGTTGAGGGGGAAGCCGAGAGCTTGTATTGTATGTGAGAACAGCGATTGTTCTGAATTTGAGATTGCGAGATTGCTTGAGTTTTGATCCCACCTTTAATCACAATAACAATAGGTATTTGTTTGAAGTTCTCGGTTATTTATATCGTCTAACGCAGCATCGTATTTCTTTGTTTAAGTGTTCCTTCTCTGCTTCCATTTATGCGATATTGTTCATTTTCTATTAATAAACGACATTTCTTCACTGTGTTTTTCCTTCTCAATTTTCTCATGAGGACGCGAAAAGAATAGTAGCTGAAACTACGGTAACTTAGTTAGAATATAAAATTTGTTTAATTAACAATGCTCCAATGTTTGTGGCCACCCTGGCGGCATTAAAAAATTACATGTCAGCTGTATAAGGAACACAATATAAATGCAAATGGTAAAACATAACGGAAATTCAAAATTTTGCGGGAAAGCCTTGCAACCCCCGTTTCACGATAACTAGTATAAGTGTGTAACGATCGATTGCGTAAACTCAGCGTCAGCGTCTCTGCCAGAACCTGTTCATTGTAATGGCACCACAATCGCTTCTCCGACTGTCTTGTTTCTGCTTAGCTCCTTCTACAATATAGATTGCTATTTCAGCGAGGGACTTCTATTTTTGCATGCCTGAATTTCTAAAGATACGGTATGTAGCTAAATCAAGAAAGGCGTTTTTTAAATCGAACAATGCGTCATTGAAAAAGGCATTCCGAAGAATCCGAAATGACTAGAATTCGTCACGCTATTCAAGCTTTACTGCAACCCAGACATGGGCACTGGGGGGATTGGGGGATGTCCCCCCTTGGAGGCTCCATTCTCGAGGGGGTCGAAGTTTAGGGGGATGAGAATTTTTTGACGTAGAAGGGGGGCATACAGTGTTTTTGGTTGACAGGAATTTGACGACTATTTTTTTTAGGTCGCTAACCATACGTAGCGAAAAAAATATTTTACCTCCATCCCCCCTTAGGGTCAAATTTTTTTAGGGGGATGATCCCCTCCCTAAATCTGGTTCATCACCCCCCTTGGCCGACCCACCGTGCCCACCTCTGCTGCAACCAATGACTCCATAACAGCCCTCAAATAGTCGTTCCATTTTGAAGTTATTTCAGTCGATCTTCGACGCGAGGCAGCAGGCTGCAATATTAATATGAACAAAGACTTATTTTCCACGCGATAAGCGGTAGGGCATGCCGCGGCGTCGCCATTTCTTTACTAATGGCGGCGAGGCGACGAGTAGTGCGGCTGTGGCGCATAGTGGGCGGGGCTGTGGTTGTGCTCATATTACTCAACGCTATTTGCAGGCCATTTCATCTCCTTTCTCGGCGTCGAAAGCGCTAGATATCGTTATGTTCCAACGTTATGAACGTTCTGATAGTATTCGGGGTGTGTGGTCGGATTTTTGATCAAGTTGCGCGATGACTATTCTCCAATCATACTGCAATGATACCTATAATTCCACTGTAGAACAGATATTGTCCTGTCTAGCAACTGTCAAAATTCGTGGTATTCGGCATAGAAAATCCCACTTTTGAGTCTCTTCTATTCTCCTTCTTTATCCAATATATGCAATATTTCAGCGAAGCCTCTTAATTCTCTGAAAATGTAAATTCCAGGGCGATTCCGTCAGTCTCGAAATGAGCCGACAACCGAAACAAGCCCGCCACGATTTCACTTCTTCCAAGCAAATTGACGCTTCGTCGATAGACTCTTCAGTTGGCAACTGCAAAATGGACGATCTGGTTCTTAGAAGATGCGCTTCTCTGCTGGTCTTCACTGAGCGCATAAAACTTGAACCAGTTAATAGACAGTTTTCAATCGCACTGCGCTCGGCGAATGCAACCGAACAAATCTCATTGAAAGTCAAAAGTCCCAAACCCCATGCAAGCCGCGAATCGTCTTCCTGTCAAGATTATATTCGCATCAAACTAATCATTCGGAAATTTATGAGAACAACTGGTGGATTCACGAGGACATGGATTCAGAGAGAAATGTCTAACATTCACGAGGCGTTATCATTGGAGTGCATTGGAGCAATTTTCGCTCGCTTTAAACGCTTCCGCTTGCTTGATTTGAAAGCTTCCTGTTGGATCACTGAAACTATTCTGAAAGTCACCGACAACAAACAGTTCTTTCCGGACGAATTATACGAACTGAGGCTTCACACCGATACAAATTCCCGAATAATTGAGCGTTTCTCTCCGCTGCTTCGAGAAATTTACTTTGCAATACCTCATCATTCAGAGGAAGAACTTATGAAAGCGAACTGGAGGTCTGTAGCCCTTTGTAAAAATTTGAGAAGACTTGACTATCATGAAATTGATTTACCGATACCAGAATCAATGCGCACTTATGTGCAGAAATTCAAAATCGAACACTTCACTTGCGAATTTACATCACAGATATTTTATTCACTTTACGATTTCTTCAAGAATAACACCGATTTGCGGAAAATATCTTTGACGTTTCCCTATTTCGAAGAAATGTGCAACAACCTGAGGAAGGATGACAACTCGCTTGAGATTATCCGTCGACTTCGATGTCTGAAAATACATAATAGATCATGCGGCCAAATTTGCTTTGATCTCGCCGACGCAAATGGACTATACTCACAGATGCTCTTGCTATGCGGTTCGCTGCCTGAATCCGGGCATTTAAAAGTTTGGCACTTACTTAAAGCAAACACTGTTCATGAGGGTTTCGATGTGCTCACATTTTGGTTGAAAATTGCGAACGAAATCGGTCGATTTGTGACAGTGCGCTTGCAGTGCCATGACTACCGTCTTAAAGCAAATGATATCATCAGGACCACTAACCATGCCATGTTATCGCTATTAAAAGATAGATACTTTCCTAAGCTTTCAATTAGCAGGACGGATAGTCGAACAGTTTTGCAGTTCGGGAATGGGAAAGTAGCATTGGAACTGTCCTTTATCGAAGACAATAATCTTACCGAAGATCCAGTTTATACTTTTCGTGGCAAGAGCGAAATTGTTTTCAAAATATGGTGACTCGCAGATATTGCACCCGATTGTCTGTAATGCGAATTATTGCAATATTTCGTCGGAAATTTCGCCGAATCGGAGAAGATTTGGAGACAGTCACCTGGTCATTTTGGTATTCTATGCAAATTTGGACATCACGGCGACTAGCTGCTGTGGTCGACATGGAGAGCTGACTTGTCATCAAGCGAGCCACAGTTTATAAAAGAACGTCTCGCTGCGCGGCAGCGGACGTACAAGATTGAATGCGGAACTTGGAATAGTTTTTTCGCAACAAAATAACAGCAATTGTTTTTTTGTAGCACATTTCCTGACAAGCTGCAATGAGATTTGTAGAGTACCACGAAAATTACCGATTGTAACTGATTTTTCAGGGGTATGACGTCACCCTTTTCCGATTCATTTACCACATATAAATATTTTTCCACTCCTAGAAGGCGGCCAATTATAAGAAATGGGAACTGGGTGCCTTAAAAAATTTAAAGACATCACCTACCCCTATTTATTGTCATTACTGCATATATTGCATTGTTGCATTTATTGTCATTAATTTTCCCCTGTTGAGTAAATTGACATATGTCTAGTGTCTACTTTAAAATAAACCAAATTCAGAATAGCTAATTTGTGAACAACGTTTACTGGGTGTTGTACAATGCATATATCCAAAAAAGGCTCAATAGACTATGAGAATTGCCATATAGTATATTTTCTGATCGAAAGCATTCAAACAATGAAGCACATTGAAGACGTCGATTACTTTGGCTCAGTGGAACTTCCAGCGTAGATTCCGAATTTACGAATGAAATGAGATTGCAATTAACGCATTCGATTTCGTCTTCATACTTTGCTGAATGAACGGCGACCATAAAAACTCCATCTTCAACAAGCAACTGTCACAGATTTCATCACAAAGCAAGGGCGCCCGACAACAAATCAATCATAATCAAGTATTCCACCAAAGTCCAGCGTCCCCATCGCCGTGTTAAATTTGTCGCTAATAGTAGTAATTGTCGGATCTTCAATGTTGGCGATCATCTGCGGCGGCGCGGTGGGCGCAATTCCCGCCCGATTTACGTATCTCGAGAAGAAATCGCGCGCCTGCTTCAGGAGAGTTTCGAGATTGGCTACGGTAACGCTCGGCGTGTAGGTGATCAAATTGTCCCGCCGGAGCAGACTCTGCATGGTCGCTTCGATGTCAAGCAGAAGCAGGGTGCGCGGCTCGACCTCGGCCAGACGACGGTCGAAGATGGCAATGGCAGCTGTATACGCGTCAATCTCTCGCTGAATTCGCTTCGAGTCGATCGCCAGCTCTTCGTAAAACCTGAAAATCACGTTTAGTTTAGACGATGGACCGCAATGAATCATGGGTCTTGGATCGACAGAAGAGAGGATGGGCTGAAGCAAAATTTAAATAGTAGTCCTAATGTTTAGTCAATTACGCAGTCACTGTTGGAATCTTAATCCCCACAAGAATGCCCTACTAAACAGACCCTCCTCATTTAAGTATTAAGGACAGTATGTCTGCAGGGAGACTAAATCCAAAAGCACCTTAAATCGTTGCTCGGCTGTTCTAGCGCCTGCTCGACGACCGGCGAAGTGGCTTCCTCGAACCTTTGAGCGGCCTCCACTCGTTTCTTGTAATTGCCCAACCAACGACATTGAAAATGAAGCAGCGTCTTCGTGCACTCATTTCGCACAGTGTTCAATTTCACTCGGGCGTCGTCGTGCGCCTTCTTCGCTCTTTCGTATGATTCGGACACTTTCTTTTTGTCTTCGGTCATCAATTTCTGGGCCTTCTCATCAGCAGATGAATCCTTAAAAATGTAATTGCATATAAATAATATTTCATTTCGCATTTTGCGATGAATACGAAAAAATGAAGTTCGTGCAAGTTAAGTTTATGTCAGTGATGTTGACAGTCGGGTATAACCTGACCCATTCTGGGTTCATATGGTCGAAAGTTATTGGGGGGATTATATTATCCCCAGCCGAAAGAATCGTCGAAATAACCCCCCCCCCAGCCACCGACACGTGGTCATATCTGGTTGGATTGATTATTTCTTATCTGACTTCCTTGATGGTCAAAGCCCAATGGCTCGAATAGTGCCTGTAGAGGAGGTAAGAGATTGAAGAATAGACACGTTAATCGGGGGGGGGGGTTAAGCGCACCACGCGAGACAACGCGTGAACTGCGTTACGACACTAATCCTGTCAAGTAGCGTCCTGTCTCCTATCTTCCAGCTCTATTACGCATATTTCGCGTAATGACGCGTTAATCAGACGCTTAACGCGACAGGTACTGTACCTGTTCAAGCACAGATAGCAGCTTCCTCATGCCACGGGCTTGCTCGGTCTGCGCTCGGAGCTTTTCCGCCTTGAGCATCTTCTCGACGTCCATCGCGGACCCGAGCGCTCCTTGGAAGTAAATGGCTGCTTTCCGCAGAGTGATGTACAGAACGCTTTTGGCTTCGTCAACTGCCGGCACCCAACGGTTCTCGAATTCGGCCATTTGATCGGTTGTGTACAGTAATTTAATGAAACGGTTCAACTCGTCGGCCGCGTCGTTAATTATTACAGATCGACCTGAAATTATCACTCTGGACAGTTGAGCTTATTTGAGTTTAGTTGATTTGAGCGTAAAAAGGGATAACTTCGACAAATTTATTCAAAAAATTATCTAGAACCAATATCATCCAGAATGGCTATTGGTTATTGGCAGAATTTCAATCAATAATTTCAAATTCAACTCTAATTGCCACTTCAAGTTTTTACCATTTACGCCGAATAAATTGTTCAAAAATCTGTTCATAAAATGAAAAAACAACGTTGTCTACCTCTTGCTTCCTCTTCTTTTTCAATCAAGTCCATCAACTCGATTTCCGCTCTTTCGTAGGCCATAAAAATGACGCTAATATTCGGCGCTGGTGTAGTCGTCGATCCGTATGGAAATGGATTGGGCAAAAACGGCGGCGGACCTCCTCCTCCCCCTCCTCCCCCTCCTCCTCCTCCTCCTCCGCCACCTTGAGCGTCGGCGGTTTGTGAAGAAAAGTAGTATAGGAGAAAGATCTGAATGAACATCGCAGAGCAACAACCACCTAAAATTCAAAAATGTTATGAACACTACTGTCACTCTGTTCTTCCCTCTGGTAAGCATAAGAACGCAATAAAATAGCTAGTCCGCATTGTCCACGTTTATTGCTTCTAAGAGTTGCAATTTTCGGCTGAAGAATCAGGGTATTTTGGCATCAGCTAATTATTGTGAATATCGAAAGCATGGAAAGCGCCTATTACCGAAAGGGGACAATTGAAGGCCATTTGCCCGTCGTCCCTAAATTTGATACAAACCGCGCTTCTCTAAAACACTTCAACAAAATTATTCATTTTCTGACCGACGCGGAATGTCCCATAGAATCCCATCAACACATCGAAAACACATCAACGATTTTTATTTAATCATACTAAGTATGATAGAGCTTTACAAGTCCTTAATTAGACTTCAATAGCGTCTGGCTCTCTTAAGCTCATTTTTGCCACTGGAAAACTAAAACTACCGGGAGAGCGGCAGACGGAATAACCCGAAAATCGAGAGGAGGTCGGTAGTTATTCGGCGTAGGAAACAACAGGAAGGTCGGTTTCGCTACAGCCGCACCCGCCAAACGCTTTCCGTCATTGTGCAAATAACTGGTCAGAGCAAACTTGTCAGTGCGAAGAGTCGCTGAGGGTAAAGTCAATGGTCAAGATCCCTGAGGCCGTCACGGCGGCCGGTGATTGATCGTGTTCAGATCGACCGCAAACAGTTCAAACAGCGTGACCGGTGACGCGCTTTCGAGTTGACATCGCGCGTGCGGTCGAGCGGAGGGTCCGAGGGTGGAGTTTGATTGTTGCTGGCGGGGGTAGGCGGTGGGCTGTGATGAAGTTGAAGAAGCGCGAGTTAGAGGTGGGCGAAGGGTATCCGACGTGGACAGGGGCTCGAACGGGGATATGGGGGTGCGCTGGATACCCCTAGTAGAGGTGAGCGTGGGGTGGGGTGGTGAGGGGGAGGGGGTGACGGAATCCCCGAAGGGACCTGCCACTTTCGTAAGAAAATTCTCGATGAATGGTGGCACAAACCCTTCCATCCATCAGCCAACCTCCCCCAAGACGGTTGAAGTATCCTCTCTGGCCCCCCAGGTATCTGGATCAGATACTAACGGCGACGATAATACTGCTGGGGAATAAAGCGTTTTTGGCGTTGAAAATAGTTTTCGCTCCAGAAAAGGTTACCAGTTCGAAGAGGAATGTTAGGGGGCAAAAATTTTGCCCCGGCATACCTCCCAAGACGCCATACCGTGTGCTCATATCCGAGCTAGGGTGCAGGGCTATGAGCATCGAGCTCAGATGGCGGTGACGTGAGTAGTGGGGCGTGGCGACCTAGACCCCCGGTTTTTGGCGGTCGGAAAGAATGATAAATATCCCTCTCATCTTTTTCAAAACGGTACCCCCACTTGGCTGCGAGACTATCTGCTGGTCAAGTATGAGCACGCCATTGTCAAACTGGATCGCGACTCGTGTTCGATTACCCCGGAGGTGCACCAGTGCACCCCCTAAGCCTTTGAAGCAGTGATCGTGCGACCCTTGAGAGAGATCTGCAACTTTACACGGTGGACCGGTTCAGCGATTGTTGGGCGTAGCCAGTGGTGAGCAGTTGAGGAGGGGAAGTGTCACTCTTCAGTGGCGTGCGCAGGGCCGCTAAGATGTCAAGATGTTTCCTCCCGTTTAGGATATCAAATTTCTAAAAAAATTGACAAAATTGTCGCGTGGAGTGCTTAATTACATTGGCAAAGCATACATTTTGTGAGCTGCTTGTAAACAAAAAAAAGCCAAAGTATCTCAAATTTTTTGCGTCCAGGAACGCCACTGGAGCATCGCCGCGACTTGGGCCCCCGGATGGAAGACCCTCTCCGGTTGATTCAGTGTGCACTAGTCATTTCACTACCGGTCTGTTAGACAGTCTGTTACTT
>JAQGAX010001503.1:0-10948 GCA_034698105.1 Plectus exinocaudatus | reverse complement strand
GTGACTGGGTTTGCTCTGGCTTGATTGCGTAGAGTTACAAACCATTCCCCTCCCAACCGCCCACCGCTGTCCGTAATGCTAGATATACGGCATTTGATTACCCTTCGCCTTTGCATTGTTGTATGAAGTAAGAAGGGCAGGGCGGGACAAAGTCTATAACTCGGTTCCAAGTACTCGCGTTTATCTCGAGGTCAGAAAAATTCGCCGACCACCCTCCTAATCAGTTCGAAGGCAATTGCCCACGGCGCTCAATCGACCATGCGGGAATCGGGAATACTGTAGCTTCGTTCCGTGGACGAGATCCAGAGAACCAGTAAGTGAGAATGCGCGTCGGATGAAACGTCGACGATGCGCCGACGTGACGGCCATCGGCACGGCCTGGCGCCGATTCAAGCGTTCGCGGGTCGCCGAATAAAGGTCACTGGGTTCCGTCGCATACGCACGAGTCCCCGTCGACCGCGCCGACCGGTTCTCCTAGGGCATGCTCCTCTTGCGTTACCCACCTCAATCATGCAATCCACCGCCAATCACGCAATGCAACAGCCATCGCTCAACAAGGGCCGCATCCCTCCGTGGATCACAGATTGACGAAAGCGAATCCAGCGGACAGAATGAATGGTCTGTTGAGTTCCATCAGCAGCTATGGTTGTGTCACAGACGAGACAAGAATAGTGTAGCTAATACAGACGTGATCAAATGCAAGCGATTGAGCTTTCTGTGATCAGACTACTTTGATGGGGAGGCGCGTAAGAGCTGCTACCTCAGCTCGACGTGCGCATGGGGTCAACAATATCTCATTAGCCGAGGCGTCCGAATACCGCTTTGGCAATCGTTTGACATCTGAGACTACTGGTTGAAAAACAGAGACATTGGGGCTTTGCATGGGGAGTATATCCCATTCAATCCGGAAGAATTCGGAGATAAATAATCAGCGAGTAACTCATGCCCAGTTCTGCTTCACCTTAAATTAAACAAGAGGCCAGGGTTCAAGAAAACACACATTCCTCAACTGAAATTCAACGCTGCGCTCATCCGCTCACCTCTCTGCACTTTGCTGAACACTTCCGGCTTGTGCTCGTGCTCGTCGTGCTCGCGCTTTCGCGACGCTGAATTCGGACGGCCGGCCGCAGCCGCCATGGAGCTGGCTACCGAGCTGGCGACCATGCTGGGGAAGCCGAGGCCGAGAGGCAGGCCCGTCGGGTGCAGCATCGCGTTCTGCAGCGGTCGTTGCAGCTGCTGCAGAGTGTGCAAATCGTCGGCGGTCAGGCCGCCGGGTCGGCCACCGTTCGCCAGGGACATGAGACGGTGCTGCTGAGCCAGCGCTTCCGAGAGATGACCGAGGGCGGAAGGAGGGGCGCGACTGACCGCAGGACTGAAGCGGCCGAGTCCGGCGGCGGTGGGCAGTTGGAGACCGGTATCGGGCTTGTTGACGCGTTCGTTGTGACCGCTGACGGAGAAGCCGTGCATGCGCTTGAGCTGTCTGGCGTTGTCCAGCACAGCGTCTATGCGATCGGCGCCCTCGTAGTTGACGCAGCCACGACAGACCGGCTCGGCGAAGTCGTTAACCATCGCCCAGGGCCAGCGCGGAAGGTCGCACAGGTAGCAGTGCGGACGGGCGGCCGCCTGCAACTTTGCTGCTGCTGACCCGTTCATAACGGCGCCGTGGAAGCCTAGACTCATCGTCGTCGTCGCTTTCGAACCTGAAACCAAACTGGACTAAATGCAGGGTGGCGCATTACTACAGGACTGGACACTTTTCTCGTTACGAGGCGACGAGTGTGGCCACGCATAAATTACGTAACGCATTTTCGGAATTTTCTGACTCACTATCCTCGCGCAGCGCTAAACACACAACCTAACCTCTGTAGCTTACAGCGCCATAAACGAAAACGAACCAGGCATCCCTATTCTAAAGCGCTATGTAATTTATGGTAATATAGCCATTTTAGCCCAAGCGCTTCAGCTCGTCAAGCCCTAAAATGATCGCACGGCTGCGAGCAGAAAGGTGCACTAGACGGCGATGGGATGATTGCACGCGAATGACGTAGAAGCAGGCGCGCGAGTCAAAGTGCTCGAGCTTAACAGCGCGCGGTCGTCGGGCAAAGTGCGCAGTGATAAGGCCGACCGTGGGCCGACAGCGACGGACGGACAGTACGGGCCAGTGGACGGGCGGGATGCGCTCTGGAGGCGCGGAAGGCGGCCGGGTGCCCGGTCGTCGCGTCGGGGGAACCGGTCCGGGCGACCCTTTTCGCGGCATGCGCGACCGGTTGCGAAACTTCTGGTGCCTGCCGCCGCCGACCGGTCGTCGAGGTCGGCCACGTCCGCAGCGCCGTGCGACCGTCTCCGGCCGACTCGACCCGACCGGCCACAACCGGCCGCCGACGACGCCGACGACGCAGCAGCAAGCAGGCGGAGCGCAAGGGGCAGCCGGCCGCATTGTGTGCAAATGGACGACTCGGAGCGCGGCCGGGCGGACAGCGCGCGTAGGGGTGTCGGGGCCGGTCGCGCATATCAATCGCTTGTTTATACACAAATACACGGCGCCTTTCGCATGCAAATCGAGCCGAGGCCTAAGATGGCGCCGCGATTGGCAAGTCAGATGAGCTCATAGAGCGTCGTCGACAGAGTGGGCCGACCAGCTCTCGCTCAAGAAGACGCGCATCGCTTATTCATGGAACGACGCGCTCGGCGCTCTCTGCTCTGCAGTCCGCCAAATACTGGTTGTCTCCTAGCCAAACCGGTCGCCCTTCCGGCAGGGACCGGCTGAAGCAGCCACCAGATAAGCGACCGTCCGATCCCGCCGCCGCACGTAGACAGCGCAATCAGGCTTTCAACACGACGCTCCACCGCCACTACTATTTTGCAGGGGAATCTATCCAGACAAAGCTTACGAGGGCTCGCAAGCTAGCTCGATAAAGCTTATGCAACCTGCATATAGCCTATGTAACCTATATAGCGTGACCTACATAGCATTTAGCCTAAATGACGAACCGCTATGGCAGCAACACAATTAACACAAAGAGGCATTCGAAAGGAGTGAAGTCTAGACAGTGCTCGTTGCCAAAATATTAACGGAAACCAGCCTTTCCTCGCTTTGTCTGCCATCAGAGTCTTCAGCCTAACTTCACCCAAAGTTTACCTCAACTTCAAGCCGAAACTGCTAACTCAAAGCCAAGTTCAAAAACCAGTTTCCTAACCAGTTTCTTGGAGCATCGTCGTCGTAGTTGCCTGCGACGACCGACTGGCCGCCGTCAACGCAACTCGCACTGGGGGCGTTTCGGACGCAGCAGAGGTCTCGGTTGGCCCGAGGCGACAGCGCAACCAGATCGGCCGAGGCCGTACCAACTGGGGCCATCTGCCGTTGAGTCAGTGGTCCGCTCGACCAGCGCCGACACGCGACCCGCCGCCAACCGAATGAATCCGGCCCCGGCAGCGCGACTCACTCGGGCGCCAAAACGGGCCATCGCCCGCGCCAGCGCAAACCGCATTCCGTGTCGTCGCCGCCGTCATCCTGTCTTCTTCGGACCGCCAGGCGACGACGACACCCACCGCCACCGCCGCCGGCTGCCCCAAGGCGATGCATGTGTGGCGGGCGATCCAAGAACCAAGCCCGTTCCGCCGCGTCATCATCGCAAATTTTCAAGTTTCAATCGCAACTGCTGGTTGACTTGCTGCCAGAGATCTTATTTTAGAAGTTTAAAAAGCGCTAAGTCGGGTCTCAGAAAAAGCCGGCCGTAACCTATTAATTCCATGAGCAGACTTCGCTCCACAATCCACCTAATACTATTTTTCAGTTTTACACCTACCCACTCTCCCACCGCCCCTCTACTATCCCCACACCAGTGTCTGGGTGGTTTATGGTTAAGGGAGAGTTACGCCC
This sequence comes from Plectus exinocaudatus, assembly GCA_034698105.1. Lineage (NCBI taxonomy): Eukaryota > Metazoa > Nematoda > Chromadorea > Plectida > Plectidae > Plectus > Plectus exinocaudatus. The sequence continues at coordinate 7,068 of JAQGAX010001503.1, read as the reverse complement.
GTCGTTGTCCGTCTTTTGCGGGACAGATGGTCGGATACGATACGCCATGCCCCAATGCCCAACACCAGACGATAACAAGCACACATCACGGCCAGACAGCTATTTCCGCGCCAAACCGTCAAATACGCGCAAGGCGTGTGCAGCAGCCGATCATCGCGCGCCATCGTCATCGTTGGCTACGATTGCAATTCCCGTCTGACTAACAGCGTTGGTCATAAGCGGATCAAAAGCACGCTGTACTATGAAAGCAATGGTGGTACATACATACATACATACATATGACACACAACGGTGTTATCGCAGCCGAGCACAAAATGGCAACAAAACGACTGAGCAAGCAGCATCTGCCGACCAACCAAAGCCGCTCGCGTGATGATGCCACTGTAGACTTAACAAACCTTTCCAATGTTCATACTATATACTCGTAATGATGAAAAAAAGTTTTGACCAGTGTGAAAATTTAAAATTTAGACAGAATTGCTTCAATACCGAATACTCTTATAAATATTATTATCACTGCATTATCTTCAACAAAGTACAGTAGACTTTTCAGAAAACAGCCTCAGCTTTATTTACTAAAACGAAGATTAATTTCGCTTTAATAACGAAATGACCAAAGGAGATACGGCGTAAGATGATTCGGTATGCAAGCATTTCCCTGTACTTTGTGACGACGACGGGTATGACACAGGCCGGCACTATCACCTATCATCGTCCGACGCGCGTACCGGATGATAACAAGGCGAGCATGGAGTAAGCAGCATCTGCCGATTGAAAAACAGGTCGTAGTTACGCTATCTCCCGCGCCCACTTGTTATCAGCTTGACAGTTGCGTTGCCGCGCTGACTGATCCGGGGTCGGGCGGGGCGAACGTCAGACATCAGAGTGCGCCTCCTCGGCCAACTCGGCGGTCGCCTTGTTGTCGCCCTTCGCTGCGGGGGAGTCCAGCGTCAGCGTCACGGGACCGTCGTTCTCCAGCTGCACGCGCATCATCGCGCCGAAGCGGCCGTCCTTCACCTGCAATTTTCATTTTTTCAGTGACCGCACAAACTGCACTCTGACCGAGATACTTCAACAAATTGTTGAAACACTGTCCTAACGAGCGACTACATACTTTCGTTAAAATTCCTGTCTTGCTTGCTAGGGGTTGCCTTTGGGCTGATTGGATACCGTCACCATGTATCTTCCATTCACCACCTCTAACCCCATGGCCCCTAATTTACTATAATACCCTTTTTCCATTGACTTTAGCGTCATCTATAATTTTGCGGTGGTGGGAAAGCGCAACACGCGGTGTGCTGACGTTTCTCAGCGTGAAACCCAGCGACGTTCAAATTGAAGCTGATTAGGATTATTATTCAAAACACAGCTGTCCGTTATTTCTACTAGCGAGCACGGGGATCGTCAATATTACGACGTCGTTTAACCGGAAGGGTTATCTTGGCCAGGGTTTAAGCCGCCTTATGAAAATTTCTGAAGCATATTCACAAATATGTCACAGCTTCTGAAAACCGGGGAAATCATCCCTCATCTGCTTCGTTCCACACTAGCATGCACTCAAGAGCAATACAACTGCGACATCGCATGTGAGAGCAGGAAGGAACGGAACCATGACTAATGGTTGACACCACCCTCTAGTTGTGAGTTATGAGCAGGAAGTTCAATTCTGTCAAGTTGCGACTTGCAATATTTCCCCGATCACGAGATTGTCCCCATAACAAGGGAAAGATTGACGTTAGTCGATAAAAAATGATCGACGTTTGCTTCCTCACGGTCGCCCCCGAAACAGTTGCATAACTGATTTTGCATGAATAAATCAAAATCTTATGAATAATAGTAAATATATAAATGAATAAATAACGGCAAGTACTTTGTTAGCGTCGTATGCCTGTCTCAGTCGCTGCATGAAGTTGGCGTATATGATGGGGGCTTCATCGCCTCCCATCGAATCGCGAAAGTCCGGCTTGTTTCCCTTCAGCTGAGCGTGTAGTGTGAACTGAAAAAATGAGACAACGTGCAGCACAAATCGATTACAGTAAAACCCAGATAAGTGCAGCCTCTCGGGAGCCAGGAAAAACCTGCGATTAACCGGGGCCTGCACTTATCCGGGTTCATTTACTGTATGAAGTATAGAAGATGGGAGTCAGGAAAAACCTGCAATTGGCCGGATCCTGCACTTATCCGGGTTCAACTGTACCTTATTGGAAAAGACAGCCAGACAGCCAATAGTAGTCAACTAATTAATAGGCCATTCATGAAAAAATTAGCCATTAACCAATATTATTATTGCACGATGATCTGTCAATATTTTATAGCCCGTAGAAAGGGGTGGAAAAGTAGTTGTGACCTTCATCGACCGATTTTTCCAAAAGTCAGCCTAGCCCGGAAAGATCGGCAGATGTAGAGGCTCGGCTCGACCTGGCCCAAGCTGGTACCAACCTCTCTGGTCCGCCCGGGGTCAACCCTAAACATAACTGAAAAAGTAGATTTTGATGCTATAAAAGTCGGGCTATCCAAAGGGAAGCCATTCAAGGAGAGAGAGAAACTTATTAGAAAAATTCCTCATGAAAAGTTGACCGTTGTCGACGTAATCCAGAAAGAAGCCAGAGCAACATACCCTCCTCAAGCTACCCCAAGTATACTTCTGTGCTGGTGCTTCTGTCAATTTTATTCAAAAGCGCCGTGCCCTTTATCCATCATTGCTCTAGTGCAATCAGGCTACAAAAGAGGATTCCCCTCTCTCAGTGAAATCATCGGAATCAAATTACGCAAATGCGAAATGATTGGAAAATGACATCTGAGTAATTAAGGTGAAAGCAGCGGATCGAGCTACTGCGCATAAAACATTCAATTACGTCGACTGTATCCTCAAATAACGAAAATCATCATGCCCGGCGAAGCTACTTTGCATAACCAAAGAACTGCAATAATTCCAACTGTTTCAATTTTATAAATGGAGACAGTACTTATAGATTCCACCTTTTAAAGGTACTCTGCTTCTATTATAGGTGATCCATATGCAAAACATAGTGCGTCCGGTCTGACGAAGATAGCTCAATTGTCCCATAGATGAGTCTTTATTTAAATGAAGCAAATAGAATATTCGATTCCTTGACGAGATGTTTGACCTACCTGACTAACGCAGAGAATCTCGAGACCGAGGTCCTTGGCGCCCTTGGCCCATCGGCGTCCGGCCTCATCTTCGAAGAGTCGGACGGCCAGTAGTTTACGCACCATCCAATCAACATCTTTCTCATTGTCATCGCGTGCTAGCCCGACCAGAACGCAGAGTCCTCGACCGATAGAAGACACCACCTCGTCGCCAACCAGCACACGCGCTTCGCATACTCGCTGAACCACCGCTCGCATTCTTTCAGACAATCAGATATCTTCCCCTCGTCGTCCTAACATCCGTTTAATATAATCGATGCAAATATTCTTTTTGATGGAAGCATTTATTGTTCTTCCAATTCCGCCAACAATCTTCGTTTTTTGCTTTCAGTGGAATCGATTCTGTTTGCCCACCGATCGTATTCGACTACCTCCTTCGGCGTCTATCTACGCTAGATGGCAGAGATTTCTTCCTATCACTCAGAGCAAGCTACTAACGTCGCCTCCTCAGTCCTCAGCACTCTCGAATCGATCTTCTTTTCTTGCTGACCTTTTGTTCTGACTTGCAAAATTTGCAAAATCTGTAGCTTTGTTCTTTGCGTTTAAATTCGACCATTAACTACAGTGTGTAATATGAGCGTCAAATGTTATCGTTTTGAGACTCTTTCTTTATTCAATATAGTAAAATCACTGTTTGCAAGACCTATGCTATCTTACGGTAGTTTGATAGCGGAATTTGTATTTGGCAATAGCGGTGCGCATAAGTGGTTGCGTGCAGCTCAGAGACCGTGGGGGCGATCAACAGACCAACCGAACGGTGGCCAGACACGCAAAGCCATTTGGACGATTTGGGTTTCGGCTCGTGCGCGTCCGACCATTAGAGAAGCGGTCGAATTACCGCAACTGCGACATTTGCTCGTTGGTTGATTGGGTGACGATTGTCCTCTGGTAGCGCGATGCCGTCGAGTTGGCGAAAATGTGTTAAAATTTTCTCTATTTTATTGGTTGAATTTATTTTATTATTTTATTAATTGTTTTATTGCAATTTGATGCAATTTTTACATTTAGCCTACGATCAGAGACCGCCTACTTTTTGTTATGTATTGCGATCATTGGGATTTCCTTTGCTTGGCTTCCATTTATTTAATTTGCCTCGCTTTTTAGGTCCTCCTGTAGTCACGGAGAGCGCAGAGGTGGAAGCCTGTCGAGACCGTAGGGAGCTTTGTAGGCGGGATTGGTGAGGAAAATTAATATGTGGGGTTGGTCATAAGTTTCAGTACATAACCATCGCAATTTTCTTTCCACCACAAAGCTAAATCGATCGCCATCCTCCTCCCCATCACCCCGCATGTCTTTCCACTTTTGTGCATGTTTTGCACCTTCTCAGAGGTGGGCACAAGGCGGGTGTCGCGGCGGGTATGTATCCCCTAACGGTTCAAACCTCGTTCTATCCAGGGGCCTATTTCATAAAACTAGTGTGTTTCACCAACCTCCTTCTCAATTTCGCAGTGATGACAATACAGAAATGTAATTACACATTCATATTTACATTAGTTTTATGAAATAACCCCAGGAAGAACCAAAGTTTTTTCCCATTACTTAGCGAAATTTACCTCCAGGCTCTAAGAGCGAAAGTTGAAAACTCGTCAGGGGGACGCCATTACATAAATTGACGGGGGTGACCCTGGTTATAGGTATGGGTACGTAACCTACCCAAATTCATTACGCCCACCTCTGCACGCCCACCAACAAAAGTCTATTTCTCAACATAGTCAGTGACGTAACGTTGGTTTGACGATTATGCATGGGCGGCCACCGCATTTGTTCTGTGGCTGGGCAGTGCAGCCGGCGTGAGAAATCGCCGGCGCTCGTTAGGCGAAAGAAGTCGGCTACTTGGCCATTAGTGCGGCAAGCCTAACCCATCGCATATCAATCACTGTGTGGGCACACCGGCGCACTCCTGTTCCCTTTCAACATCGTCGCTCATTTCTGCTCATCGTGCTCCCTCCGTCGATTCGCCGGCCATCGGCGGCGGTGGCGGCAAGGTTGTAAAAGGCTTTCATTGGTCGGTGATCTAATTAAACCCTGCGCCCGCCCGTAGCTAGCCGATCGTTTTTCATCTTCGTTTCCCTGTCTTTTCGTATTTCGGGCGCTGCGGGCATCATTCTAATCTGCACATTGTGTGGTGAGCGCGGGATCACTAGGAACCAAGGCCGTCTGATCTGCCGCAGTCTTCCAGAATGGTTGACCACACGTCCCCTTTTTGAGTAGTACCCTCTGCCGCTGTCCCTACCAATATCGAACCAAACGCGGGACTGGCCGTGTCAAAAGGCGTGTCAGAAGGCACCAAGCGACAACCCGCCCGCCGGGAAGCTCACTGGGAAAGGAAGAACCTGCTCTTCAGTCCAGAGGGGCTAATCGAAAATGATAATGCGAGGGGATTTTCCCGTCCTCCTTCCTTCCTTAGCTTCCGTGCCTGGTGCCCAGGCAAGCACAATATTTGTGCTTTTCTCAGTTCCTCGCGCAGTTATTTCCATTCTCATGCTTCTCTGCTTTCATTCGTTTCGTGTCTTCTAGCAATCTGAATAGGGTTTCCCTTTGTCTGTGCTTTGTCTTTATACCTGGATCTGAATCGAACGCGACGTCCCTCGACATGCTCCATCCTCTGCTTTCGCCAAAATTTTCTCATCGCCTCTCATTTTTTCGCTTCCTTTTTGCTAATCACCTATTCTAACGCCATGGGCTCATCGACCAAGCCTATTGCATGACAGTGGTGCCATCATTGTCGTATTATTAATGCAAATTTTCCTCTGTTCGATCCATTGTTACTCGTCTGGGGTTCCGACGCTTGTGCTCAAATCTTCACTCGTCCTTTGCGCCCCACTGGCCTGCCGGCATGTCTGCCGGTCGCTGTCACTAGCTCGGCTGACGCCACTGGCTGGTGGGCGACAATAGCACTCGGTGAAATTGGAAGCGCTCTTTCATTTAGTCGGCGCAGTGTGTCAGCGGCGTTTCAGCAGAAGATAACATGGGCGAGCGTTTAGCGAACGAATGAGTCGCGAGTCCCGTGTGGCCAGGTCGTGACACGCGGTCAACAGCTGCCATTGAGTAGCTGAGCGTGGCATTCTAAAAGAAAGCCTTAGCCAAAGATGGACGCGGCCTTGAGCTTGACCAGACGGATCAAGGGGCTGTTATTGTCTGTGATCCTGAACCCCTCCCCCCCAAGCTCCAGTAATAACCACTGACCATTCCACCCTCAAAATTAGTCATTAACGAAGGCGTTTTAATGGCCTCCAATCATTTTGCCGAATACTATTGGACGCCTTTTTCTGATTTCATGGCGGTTTCTTTGCCGCTCTTCGGCATTCCGTTAAAATAGTAGGTAGGCAATAAAACTGATCAACCAAAATACACTTTGCCGTAGATTGTAAGCTGAAAAATCTGTGTTTATCTCTCTTTGTTAAGCTGCCGGTGAGCGCTGAACTACGGCCTCCCGATCATACAAGCGCCAGCCATGTCGCAAGTTGTGTCGCTGATCATCGCATCTCTCACGATAGTTTACGCATTGGCCGTGCCGACTAGCGACGCTGAATTCAATATCAATACCATCAATACTATCTGCGATTTCTATCCTTCCTTCAGTGGCTGTTCATCGGGTGCCGGTAAGTAAATACGTTCCAGTCGCAGTCACAGCAAACTCAGGGGCGCTTCGTGGGCCTCGAGAGCTGGAGCGCGAGAAGAGGTTGGCGTGCATGAGGTTGCCGCCGGGGCTGCCCCATCAGAGGCCTATTTCACAGAACTGTTGTAGTTACAATTACGGGAATGTGATTGCTTGGTTGCGACGAGCGCGGGAAAATTCGTCACGCGCTCGTCATAACTGACCAATCACCGCACTCTCCGCAGCTATGACGTCACCACTGACCAATCACCTCATTTCCCGCCATTGTAATTACAATA
>JAQGAX010001502.1:0-10958 GCA_034698105.1 Plectus exinocaudatus | reverse complement strand
GTCAGCATCCGCCATCCAAACAAACTGATCATGAGTTTAAACGATGAAAATCCAGGGTAAGCCAATTTTGAGAATCAGACTTTCACGAAAATGGTGGTCTTGGACCTTCTTCCACGTTAAGAACGCCAGAAATGACGTGAAAAAATTTAAGTTGCCAGGACAGGATTGGTTTAATAATTCGATTTCAAAACATGTTTTAAAAAGTCACTCAATCAGAATACCTATCAATTAATTTCATGAGATTCTTGATAAAACTTAAACCTATAGGGTGTTTCAAAAAAGGGGGTAGTATACTTGGGCCAGTGTTCCAAATTTCATGGAATTGTACAGTGCCTCAAAGTTATTGTTTTATACGGAGCAAAAAAGTGACGTACGACCTTGACTGATGATTAAACATCGAATACTCTTTCAGATATCACAATATCTACGAGTTCAATTTGGCGACCAATGAGAAACGTCGAATTCTGAGCAATAGCCGATTCTTAATTAATAATATTAAGCTTGACAATGACTTGAAAGTGCGCCTAGCAGCGGAAGCCACTGACGATGGTGGGAATATTTACTATCGCCCGTCCGACACGGCGGATATCAACAATTTGACCAGTGCAGCCAGCGATTGGGTGGCTTACACGATAGTGAGCCCTGAAGATTACGAGATCACGAAGCCGATTTCATTCTCCACCGATAACACGCAGGTTTATTGGGTTTGGGGACCCGGATCTGATCTTGGTGAGAATTCTACTGAATGTCAATTGTAAACTTGAGATAGTACATGATTCCGAAGTCGGCGTTCGTTCTTACGCTGTTCTAAATTCAGTTGGTAGTAGACGGACCATCGGTTAGCTACAGTATGCTGAAGTTCTGTTATATATAGTTAATAATCACGATATATTCACGCAATTTTAAATGGTTAGAAAACGGCAGCCGACGCCAGTGCTGTGTAATATATCAGAAAAATTACATCTCCAACATTTTAAAGGCTAGTTGCCGTTTCTCAAAACGAAAGCTAAACCTTATTTTTCTTTCAGTATGTTTCCTTTCTTTTACTTATCGGTCAGTTTATGAGCAGATTAGTTTGCTTCAGCTCCTCAAGTAATTTTTTATTACTTCAGGACGCTTAGCAATCCATCCGTTTGGTCAGCCGACTGAAAATCGATACGTTTTCGAACCGCAAAAAACTGAAATTGATCAGTTCCATATTTTAATTCATCCGGAACAAAAGGAAATTGTCGCGGTTGTCGAACAATATGATAAACCGGAAGTGAAAATCTTAAATGACGAGATTAAAGCTGATTTTGACTATTTGCAAAAGTCGAAGACGGATGGCATCCCACTTATTGCAGGCACCAGTGAAGGTAGGTAATTATTATTCCAAATAAGTTGAAACTTCAGGTTATTTCAACTCAATAAATTTGTTCAGATTTCATGATATGGCTGGTCGAATACATCTCCGATCAGCGTCCGCTGGAATACTGGCTGTACGACCGTCGCCAACATACACTTAAGTTTCTCTTCAGCAAACAATCCCAATTCAAAGGGAAGAAAGTGGCTAAAATGCATGGCGTGACAGTTACGGCACGCGACGGACTTCCAATTCCCTGCTATCTGGCCATTCCACCGACGGTACGTTCATAAAGCAATATTTGCCAACAACGGGAACACAATAAAATGAAACAAGAAGACGGTATAATGAAAGAGTAACGATTTGAGCGCATATTCTGCGGTTCTCGACTATCGCCTTCACATGATGAAGATGTGCCCGCAGTTTGTATGCTCTTATAGACCGCAAGTGTTATTATAAAAATACAGCATGTTAGGTGAACTCACAATTAATAGTTCACGTATGGTTAGTTTTGAAGCCATATTATATTGCCTGCAGGCAACAAGATCAAACCAGAACGACTCAGAATGCATCACGCCAGTTCAGCCTCAAAAACTTGTTCTTCTTGTGCATGGCGGACCGACTTCGCGAGACGAATACGGATTCACTGAGTTCGTCGTGTTGCTGACCAACAGGAACTACGCAGTCATGCAGGTGCGCAAATGGGGCTGTTCGTCAGACATGTGCACGGGGGTATGGAGGTATATACCCCCGAAGGGGTCTCATACCTCCGGGTACTTTGGAGTTGCGGGTATGACAAAATTTGCAATGATTAGGAAAGAGTACAGTGATTTTCTGTCCATACCTCCTACAGCCAAACCCGTGCATAAATGACATCCGGACTGGAGAAGGGATCGCGTAGGGTCCGTCACGCTCAAGAATTCTTAACGAAGTGACATTTTGATATCGATTGATTTGAGCGTGACGGCTGGGGGTTAGTGATGTCACTTATGAATGGTGCTTTTCAAGTGTGAGGTATCCCTTCCCCTTTTATACAAATATGCACGAGTGCTTCAAAAATAGCGTAGCGTATTTCTGTTTCAAGTTAAAGTTGCATGAATTCGATTTTCTTACGTATTGGAAGAATTTTAAAGAATAAATCCGTGCTGAACTCTCTGGACAATTGATCGAAAATCGAAACCATGTTGCCCTGCCAAATAGTGGCTAATTTTGAGACGCACTCATGGTTACTGTAATTGCAGTGCAACTATCGAGGGAGCACAGGCTACGGTAAGAGACACGTGAATGCCGGAAACGGAGAATGGGCCGCGAAAATGCACGACGATTTGGTGGACGCCGCTGACTGGGCTGTCAGCAAAGGAATTGCCGACGCCCAACAAATCGCCATCATGGGTTAGATAGTTTTCATGTTGTTGATGAAGCCATTTCTACGTACAGTGAAACTCGGATGTAAGAGCATGATGACTCTTATATCTGGGTTGCTCTTACATCCGTATTCGATAATCCGGCTCTGGCCAGAGTATAGGTAGGAATTCAGTAAATAAAAAGCAGCTGTTACAGTGGTCACCAGTGATGCATTTCAGGCTCTAGCTACGGCGGCTATGCGACGCTGGTCGGTCTGACGTTCACACCAGACAAATTCGTCTGCGGCGTAGACATTGTTGGACCAAGTAATCTGATGACCTTACTGGAAACGATTCCAACCTACTGGGCAGGCTTTCGAAAGCGATTTACAACAATGATGGGAGCCAATAGCGACACTGATGCAGGTAATAAATGATCGCTCGCTATCAGTGGCCCGCGCAGCTGGCCGGGAGGGGGAACTTTTAGCGGGAAGCATGCTAATTGGATGTTGTCATATTATGAAGGTGCGGGCCGCAACATTTTGAGTCTCGAAAACTTAACTGCGTGGTGCGATATTTTCTAATATGCGCATTGCGTAAAACTGAGTGTGCAGTAATTTCACGCTGCGTTTTGAACACTTTCAAGAATCAATAGGGTACGATGCACATACAGACGGATAAACGAACATGTTAGTCGTAAAACGTTCTGGCTGCTCAAAAAGAAATGCTTATCTTCAGGACGGGAGTATCTGAAAAAACGGTCGCCGCTGTTCTTTGCTCAGCAAGTGAGAAAGCCGCTACTAATTCTGCAAGGAGGCAACGACCCCCGCGTGAACAAGAATGAATCTGGTAAGTAACAATTGCTTCAAGGTAGGTTTATACCTGCCGATTTGACGATCTGACCAATCTTCGCTTTCGTGCTAATCTTCATCATTAGGAAAAATGAGGAATGGGCAAGTCGTCACAAAATTAACCTTCGTTTATTCTGCAGTGAAAAATGACAGCCCATATTTCAAAATAATCTTCTAAACCAGTTCGATTTTTCAGATCAGTTTGTGAAAGCGCTGCAAGATAATAACATCCCAGTAACGTACGTGTTATACCCGAACGAAGGTCACACTTTTCAAAGACCAGAAAATACGCTGGCAATGGCAGGATTTATCGAAAAGTTTCTGGCCGACTGCTTGCAGGGCCGCTCGGAGCCGTATGAACTAGGAATGTACAATTCGAGCGCGATTGTTGTCGATGAAATCGCTCAGTGAATGATTGCTTATTTGTATCAAGTCAATTCATTGCTTCAACATTGACCGGTGGTCTAGGTAGAACATTATTCGGCAGTAACTCTTTATGTTGTTCGCTTTGCGGATCGGGTATGCTGCCTGATATTTTTGATTCCACCTTGGTTGGGCTCTAAGGCATGGTGTTTTGTTTGTTTTAGAGCTGCTAACTGCATACTTTATAGCTACTTTAATTACATTCGTGTGTGGTCATTCACTGCGCGCGCCGCGCAACAATAGCTATGTAGGAGAGATAAATAAACGCTGGCTGTTTACATGATCGCTATGAACCGTACTGAATTGGAATGTACGTACAATTCGTGTGCGATTGTCGCCAACATAACCATATGAATTGTGCACCGCTACCGTATTTACAATAATTTATACAGTACTAACGCGCAGTACATTACGGTAGCTTCGTCGGAAATGAGCCAGAATGTTTTGAGAAGAAACAGTTGCTCGAAAAATCATTTTGAAAATTAGTTTAGGTAGAGCACCTCTGCCGTAAAGCTGGGGCAGATAATTGAAAACAACTAGGTATAACCTGCATATTGAATTTGTTCGAATAGAATAAAATGTCATTCTATTTCTTGATCTCTCACTACCCTGTAGCTCAATTTGAGACTGTCATTCCGCTTTTCGATTAATTATAAATGACTTTCAGTATTTGCAACGCTTTATATCGACCAATTTCGACATTTTCTTATGTGATGACGAACTATTAGCAGAATCGTGGAATATGAAGTATTCCTAAACCGTAGTCGGTGTGGCATTTTTTATTACTGTAGTTTAGCTATGATATCGAAAAATCAATACTTCAATGGTGAGACGTGTCGCTCTATTCGAAACAGGTGTTCTATTCAAATAAATTCGGTAGATTATTTTCAAACGTTCCGCCTGAAGATGTGGCATATACATGCATATGTCCCCCCGCCTAGTTGATGAATCATATTTGGAAAGTGCGTAAAACTGCAACTAGTTCCCAGCGCATTCAACAGCGGCTGAAGGACCCAGGCAAATATGCAATGCAAATATACAAACTGGCTGTAGAACGAGGTGCGCACCGGCAGCTGACATTTTCCTGCTGGAGTGCAAATTTTGAGTTCAGATCACTCTATTCGTTTCCCCAACGGATGCCGGAAAACTGAAAGGTGAGAACTATTGAAGCTGGTTGCACAGAGTTTTATATGTATAAGTTAACCATAGATTGTATTGGTAGAGAATGCAATCTTGCTCTGCATAGGAACGAAAACCATGTGCCGACCCGATGCCACAAGCGACCGTTCGTGAAATGTAGCAATAAACTCACTCATTCCGCTACTGTTTACGAAATTTTGCATAACTCAAAAAAGATATTTAAGTTCACTCAGAAAAGCTGAGCCAGTATCGTCCGAGTGTAACCCAACTTATATAGGCAGCGGTACATGAAACTGAATAGAACTGGTTCCCGTTGTTGAAATTTAATATCAGTCATAAAAGCTGAGTCAATATCCAAGCGCAGCCGAATCGATAACAGAGCGGTACGTCGAACTGAATAGAACCGCTTTTCCCTTATTGATTTGAGCCCTGAAAATGTACTGCACAATGCGCGACATCCAGCCAAATCAGTTATATGGAAACGTGAACATCGCGCGTCGTGTCGCGATATTAATTGGGCCCGTTTGACGCGTCGAGGTGGTTCGTGAAATTCGAAGTAGTCATGTCATATTCGCCGGCTGGGTCCAGGCCGCAAAATTTTTACTGGTCTATTTATACTGCAGTGTGATAAACAGTTGAATTCTCAGCTAACACAATTTTTTTCCTGCTTTTTTGACTCCCGAGCGAGTTGAAAATCGGCGAGCGGTACAATGTAGAACCTTTTGCCCACTTCAATTGCTTTGCTGCACTTATAAACTTTTGTGCACTGCGTACTCAGTATTATGATAGGCCCTCAATTAACTCGGATGCTAACTCGGATGCGCTGTTAGGGCATTTATTTTAAACATTCCGGTATTGCACTTAATTCTGCGCCAGACTGCTGTGAAACTTCAAAAAATAAAGGTGACTAAAACCCCTCATTTGCGCGCGCGATTCATTTTTGAATGGTCAACCGCTTGTTCTATTTGCGAGCCAATTGTCGGGGTTTCGCTGCACCAACTCTATTAACGTCATCCCGCCAAGTGAATCATTTACAATCAGGCGTAACTGTCCGTTGTCTTGACAACAAATGCAACCGAGAATTATGCTTGACTACGGGTGCATCTGGCTGATAAAATTGTAAATAGGTGCCGAGTGCGTGAGAAGTGAGTCTGAGCGTCTATCGGTGAGCGTCTATCGGTGAGTAGTATTGCAATAGTAAACCTGGTGTTAACCAGATCTCTGCAGCCAGGCAGGAAAATGGCCGACGACGAACTTATCCCCAGAACACTGCTCTTCAGTAAACCTGAACGTTCGCTACCGCAACTGAGCCCCGATGGACGCTACATTGCATTCTTTGCTCCGAATGATAAGGGCGTGCAGAATATCTGGATGCAGGAAGCTGTGGATCCCGTGGAACCCATCCAGCTGACATTTGATAATGGACAAGGCATTCTTGGTAATCAGTTATTTAAAGTTTGAAATTTTAGTCAAGGGAGAATTCGTGTGCCACAAACAGCTGAGTTTGTGTGAATCAGCAATACATTCCACGATTGTCGTTGATGTCCATAAACGAATGCAATACTTGCTCAGGACATAGTCCCTTACCTTTTCGACTTGTGAAGAAAGAGGAAGATATAGCGGGCATTTGGAAAAATGACTTTGTTTCAGTTTCGCCATCCACCATTATGTTTTTCGCCTCAGACATGCCAATCCATACACAGCCATGTTTTTTGTCACCTAAATTAATTAATATTCAAATTTAATGGCGTCTTAGATCTGCTATGGAAACAGTAAATAACTACCGTATTTTAAGAAATAGTGGCACAGAGTGGTACGCTTTGCCACGAGTTGCAGCGATACGCGTGTAGCGTAAACGGTTACGTGCCGACATTGTGGTATAGCGTTTGCCTAGTGACGGTCGTTGCGAGGACATCTTGCCACAATGTCGGCACGTAACCGTTTACGTTAAACGCGTATCGCTTCAACTCGTGGCAAAGCGTACCACGAACGTGACAACGAACTTCTGTCTTATCTGCAACGAATGAATGATCGCAAGTGCCTAAATAAGATGGACTGCAGCTTATCATTGGACGTATATGCCCAATGTGCTCGTCTACATGCAAGACAACGACGGCGATGAAAACTACAAGCTGTATCTGCTGGAGGTGTCGAATAAAGACAATCTGACTCCCAAAGAGATCTTCGGCCAGCCTGATGTGCAGGCATCTATTCTGGCGCTCAGTATCCATCATCCGAACAAACTGATCATTGGCTTAAACGACGAAAATCCAGCGTAAGCAAATTACACACGGCCGCACCGATAATAGCATAGCGAATACCGTAGGCTTAATTGCTGCGTCGCATCAAGATTTGCAAATTGCATTCGCAAATTTAATTCGGAATTACTTGAAATGGTTTAGCTGGTACTCCATTTAGTGCCACATTTTTCTTTTCGCGCTCGAATACTGTACTAACCATTCCAAAATTTAACCATTCCCCACCAACATGTATGGTTACCTTCAATATTTTCATTAAATTTTTGACATAACTTAAATTTAGACCATTTGGGACAGTATTCCAAATGTCATAGAAAATTCTGTACATGCTTGCCTTTTCTACAAAAATTTGCATAATGCCTCATAGTTAAAAGTGTGACGTACGTTCTTCACTGATGATTAAAGATTGGAAACGCTTTCAGATATCACAACGTTTACGAGTTCGATTTGATAACCTGTGAAAAGCGTCGAATTCTAAGCAATAGCCGATTCTTAGCTGACAATATTAAGTTTGACAACAACTTGAAATTGCGCCTAGCAGCCGAAGGCACTGACGATGGCGGAAATATTTATTATCGCCCCTCGGACACAGCGGATGCCAACAATTTGACTAGTGCAGACGGCGACTGGGTGGTTTACACGACAGTGAGCCCTGAAGATTTCGAGATCACGAAGCCGATTTCGTTCTCCGCCGACAACACGCAAGTTTATTGGATTTGGGGACCTGGATCTGATCTTGGTGAGAGTTTAATTGAACGTCAACAGTAAACTTGAGGTAGTGTATCGGGAAAGTAAGATGCCCAATAACAGATATTAACCGCCAGCCGTCGCTTCTGTAGTTCAACTCTAAAATGTCTCTGCAAACTTTAATTATCGTAGTTGTGTTAGTCTTACGCAATTTGGAATGGTTGGAGAACGATCATCGGCGTCAGCGTCCTGTACACTGTAATGAATCAGAGAAGTTCGAATAGCAATATCAGATATAGCCGATGTTTCTCATGCTAGAATTGGTATTTATTTTGTTTTCCAGTCACTTCACTGAACGGGTTTGATTGTTTTCCACGCCAATTTTTTCAATCGTTGCAGGTCGCTTAGCAATCCATCCATTTGGTCAGCCGACTGAAAATCGATACATTTTCGAACCGCAAAAAACTGAAATTGATCAATTCCGTATTTTAATTCATCCGGAACAAAAGGAAATTTTCGCGATTGTCGAACAATATGATAAACCGGAAGTGAAAATCTTAAATGACGAGATTAAACCTGATTTTGACTATTTGCAAAAGTCGAAGACGGATGGCATCCCATTGGTATCGGACATCAGTGAAGGTAGGTTACTACTATTCCAAAGAAGCTGAAAGTTCAGGTTATTTCAACCCAATAAACTTTGTTCAGATTTTATGACTTGGTTAGTCGAATACAACTCGGACCAATATCCACCTGAGTACTGGCTCTACGACCGCCGCCAGCAGACGCTCAAGTTTCTCTTCTGCAAAAACTCGAAACTCCAAGGGAAGAAAATGGCTAAAATGCATGGCGTGACAGTGACGGCACGCGACGGACTTCCAATTCCCTGCTACCTGTCAATCCCACCGGAGGTATAACACATAAAGCAATATTTACCAACAAAAGCAGGAAATTAGTACAGTAATCTTTAGCATGCAATAATCAATAAAAACTGAACAACTCCTACACATCTTATAAATTGAAACGTGCGCGTTAGATTAATCAATAAATTTACCAGTTTGCCAGCGGACGAACAGCCTTTCGATGAAATTATAGTATCAGATACTAATAAATGAAGAATTTTGAGCTACTTTGCTCGATAGCGCATTGTGTTAGCGAAGTCGCATTATTAGAGAGGCCCATCTATTAAAGAAAAAAGGCATGTTACCCAAAGTTTACTCTCAGTTAATAGTGTTGGCATGGACTCTTTTGAAGCTATATTGCACTGTCTGCAGGCAACAAGATTAAACCAGGAAGATTCAGAATGTATCACACCTGCTCAGCCCCAAAAACTTATTCTTCTTGTGCACGGAGGCCCGAATGGGCGAGACGAATACGGATTCTCCGAGTTCGTCTTGTGGCTGACCAACAGAAACTACGCAGTCATGCAGGTGCGCAAGTGGAGCTGCTCATAAATGGCATCACGCCTGAATAAGGGGTCGCATAGGATCCGTTACAGTCAAGAATTCATAAACATTTTAGTGTATGGATATCAATTGATTTGAGAGGGATGAAAGGAGTGTGAAACTGCCAAATATGAGCGACGTCATTTAGGAATGGTCTTTTTTGTGCGAGGTACCTGAGGCAGTTTACCTCCCGTTTATTTAAATGTGCACTAGCACTCCAATTGTTCTACAATATATTTGTCTTGGAGGCAAAAATTGCAGGGTTTGCTAATGTATTGGAAGTTTTTTTAAAAAGAATTGACAAATACACAGCTCCCTGAACAATTGATCGTAAATTAAAATCATTTTGCCCTGCCAAATATTGGCTAATCTTGAGACGTACACATGGATACTGTAATTGCAGGTCAATTTTCGAGGGAGCACGGGCTACGGTAAGAGACACGTGAACGCTGGAAACGGAGAATGGGCCGCGAAAATGCACGACGATTTGGTGGACGCCGCTGACTGGGCTGTCAGCAAAGGAATCGCCGACGCCCAACAAATCGCCATCATGGGTTAGATAGTGTTTATATTGTCAATGAAGCCACTTCTATTGTATTCGGCTGAAGCAATTAGTGTTCGGTGGGATGACACCTTCTCGTTAGTGTTCCGTTGCCATGTATAGATTGTAGAGGATTTCGATGCGTTTCACGGGTTGAGGATTGCGCAACATCTCAGTTTTTGTTGCCAGTAATGGTAGTTTCTGGTAACCTTGGTAGCACGCGAGACTTTTTATGACTTCGCCTAATGGAAAAGATTGTCTTGGCCTGGGTATAGGCAGATATTCAATAAAAGAACATCAGATGTCGTAATGGTCACCAATGTTTACCCTTTCAGGCGCAAGCTACGGCGGCTATGCGACGCTGGTGGGTCTGACGTTCACACCAGACAAATTCGTCTGCGGCGTTGACATTGTCGGACCAAGTAATCTGATGACCTTGCTGGAAACGATTCCAACCTACTGGGCAGGCTTTCGAAAGCACTTTACAACAATGATGGGGGCCAACAGCGACACAGACGAAGGTAACAGAACAGTGTGCGTTCACAATAGTGGGCGCAGCTGGGGGGGGGGAGATTTTTGGCGGGAAGCATGCTGATTGGATGTAATTATGACGACAGCCAATCAGTTTGCTTCCTACTGAAGGGTCTCATTTGAGCACGCCCTTGCACATATTCATGGTATTTTTATTGGTCGCTGAAAAGTAGACATTTAATGGTATCAAAAGCTAATTGCCCAGCAGCAGCTTTAGAGTCATGTTCATATTTTTGTTTCATGTTTTGAACACTTTCAAGAATCGATAGGGTATGATGCACATAGAGATGGACGGACGGGCATGTTAGTAGTAGAAGGCTCCAGTGTTGCAATAGTTACTATAACTAAAATAGTTTACTATAGTAAACCGTTTAGTTAGTAACTAAATTACTAACTA
>JAQGAX010001501.1:0-10960 GCA_034698105.1 Plectus exinocaudatus | reverse complement strand
TGATCCATGTTTCCATTTCTCTCACTCCGCCTGGGTATGAAACACGAAACATTCTCACTATTTTCCGACGGAATAATGAAGCTCTTTTTCGCTTCCATTTCCAATAATCAAATACTTTTGTCAGATTCGTCAAGGAACGTGACAAAATGCACTCAATTGTTGACGCTCGGCGTGCTCAAGCCCCAAACTTCACGGACTGGTTGCTGGAGGCGTCTTCGAGGCGAATAGATAAACCTTTTTATGGTCTGCAACTAGAACAAATCCAGTTCTTCCCAGCGCCGTCAATGGCGTCAGAAAGATGTGGTCTTTAAATTGGTCCTTACAAGGTTGAATTTCCGTCTCACTAGTGTTCGTGCGTAAACATCAACTGGTAAATTGCTGCGCGCGTGCTAAAACAAGAACTGTAAAAAAAGAGGAGTGTTCTAGTTTTTATTCAAAATTTCGTTGTATGCCTTTGTGAAGACATAATGAGCAGTCAGCTATTTGGCACGATTGCGCTGTTTCGGTGGAGCGACTGAACCGAGATAAAACACGAACGGGGTATTTGTTTTTACACACAGTTGACGAGAATGATAGGTTAATTAGGTTCATACTACAGTAAATATATACTGTACTTCACAACATATTCATTCAAAATACATTTCCTGTATTTACTGTATCTTTAGGAATCCCAGTCTGTCAACATAAGATGATCTGTCAAGGATCGTTTCGAAACTTTCCCTAATCACTCAACGATCTTTGATGACCAAAACTTGAATGATGTCAGAGTACTATCTGTGTTGTTTCAAGCTCAGCCCCTCTGTCATAAAAATGCTATATCATTACGTAAATTTGCGCCAGAGATAGGTAGAGCACTTTTCAATAATTAACAACCGATCCTCGTAATTTAGCCAGACAAAATTTCGAGGCTAAGGTGTAACGGTACCAGAAATAACAATTCCATCGGTTCCGAATCCTTTTAATACGGCTCCAATGCCGATTCCCAAAACAGAAGTTCCTAAAGTGCGGTTCTGGTTCGGTCTCCTATCATAAAAATAAAACCCAAGCAATTTGTCGGTATTTTTATACAGTAGCTGAGGCTTTATCTGCTGATAATAACAATGAAAACGGACATCAACGACGACAAAGCACTAAATACCTGCATTATCATATTAATACAATGCAATGATTTTATCGGTTCCCAAATTTAAAAGTCTTTCGATTCCGATTCTTAAAATAAGGATTCTGGAATCGGAATCGTATTGGATCCAGTTTCCCGGCTTTAACGGGTTCGGGAATTTTAGTGCAATTACTATTACGAATTGAAATTTATTCTCGCTGCTCAACAAATACAAAGGCTAAAATTGAAATCATCAACTATTGCAACACTGGAAAACACGATTCGTCCCCTTTCTTCGGATAAAATATCTTGAATAGCTGAAAAGCGTACAAATCAAAGCAATAAAAAAGCCACTCAAATTCCCAATGCCCGCTGTGATTTCATTTCTTTGTTTCATTCTTCACCATTAGCGCCAATTTCCAGCTGGCACGCTAAAGCGGCGCACTCTTGCAGAGCCGGCACGTTCAACCCAAGGTCGATCATTTGTTCTCGGTAGGCCTATAATTCATTTCATTAACTGCAACGTAAAAAATAAGCCGCTTTAGGCCACCACAATTATTAATACTCCCCTCGATATCCCTTCGATAACTTGCACCCTCGATATTTGGGTCTCGATATTTTGACTGGGTAGTATTTTCATGAGAAGAACCTACAAGTGCCCAGTGGCCGCGACGTATACCCAATTGGCCGATTCTATGAACGCTAATGGTTATGGGGTAATGTCATAATTGTTAAAAAAATATGTCATGGGATTCCTATCTACCAACATGTGAAAGTTATATCATTGATTTGCCTATCAAAAAGGAAACAAAGTAAAATGAAATTAGCTACCTTGACGGCTCTCAGTAAACCTTCATTGGCACTATTAGCAGCGACAATAAATTGCTCTACTTCAGCCAATGCCTTCTCACCAGCTGATAATTCCAATGCGCTTGGCAGCATAACACTCATCTTTTGTCTCTCAGACAACAAACCGCCAACTTGTATAGTCAGAAATTCCTGTAAGGAACTGATAATGGAAAAAATGAATTTTAAACAAAGCTTGATCTTTTAATTGTTAGCGAATTTTCATCTTCTGTTGTCTTAAAATATCCTTAATGCCTACGTAGGTTATTAATGCCTATTCAGTCCACAGTATCGGGTAACATACCACAATATCGGGTAACGGGTGAAATAAGAGTCCCCTTAGTCTCTTATTTGGTGCTTATACGTACATAAAGGAAATGGATTATGATGCAATTAGCCATGCGCACGATTCCTAAAAAGATCTGCAGCAACGATCCAAATCAATCACTTAACAGAGTAACCTTCTTAACTACAATGAAAACAATGTCTTTTTAGTCGACTGATCAACAAAGGCAGTAAATCGTATTTTCCGAATAAGGGACAGGGTCTCGTACAGGGCGGTGCAGAAGAATGTACCAACCGCCTCTAACTTTTTACTGCGGCGACTACAGTATATGTAATGAAATTTTACATACATACAAATGCCTTTATATAAAACTGCCACCAAATTTCGTCTCTAACGAAAGTGATCTGTACCGTAACTTCGTGTTGGCTAGTTGGTTCAGAGTGCCTGTACCGTAAATCAAATTTCTTGAAGTGCAATCATTCAACTTACCACTCTTAGCTCTTCAGCACTATCGAGTTCTTGGGCAATTTTGCTCGAAATTTGTAGCTCACTAAGTCGTTGTTCTAGAACTAGAGATTTTGATTGAATGTCTTGTTGCTTCTTTTTTCGTATTTCAAAATCACTCCGAAATTGATGGCCATCATGATTAGATAAGCAGCAGTCAGCACACAAATATTCCTGAAAAATGTAAACTGAATGCAAGAAACCCGTTTAATGTCGCCTTGATATTGGCAAAGATGGAATAGACATTGAGCCATTGCGAAAGAGAACGGGTGACCGAGTCCCAGTAACGAATTCAGAGTGGTGTCCCTTGATGGCTTAATGGTCCCCTTGACTGCGGAGGCGGTCCTTCTGTCTAACTCTTCCGTCGTTTGTAGTTAGATGGTGACCAGATGGGCTTTTAAGTCAGATGGTGGCCTCCACACGTGGGCACGCCCGTAACTAAACCCATTGAGGCATACCCTACCAATTTTTTTATCAAATGGTACGCAATAGAAATAAATCATCGAATACCTTGACTATTTTACTATCTTTTAGGCAGGTGAGACAATAGCGCAACTTTTCAATGGCAACGAAGCTGCCGCAGTTATCACAAGAGGAAGTGTCGATTGCATTGTCGGTGTTTGCAATTTTAGTAAGTGCATCTAAAATTTATTACATTATTTTGCAAGTAATAAGCGCGTCTAGAGCGTTGACAAGATTTTTTTATGCTGAATCAAAAATATAAATGCAAAACTCCAAATGTCAATCCATCTAAATGATCTAATTCGATAATATTACTATCAGATATCCATGCGTCGCTAGAACAACGGAAATTCCAAAACTGGGAGATTTTCCCCTAAGTTCGTCAATGTTTTGCAACTGTCTCATTAGTAGGTCACACGCCTAAAAAATAAAACGAACTGATTAATAAAATTTAAATATTTTATTTCAACGAGATGTGCTTTCACTTTTTTGGCTCGTGTTTAATTAGCTCTCCCTCGACATTTGAATGACCGACTTGCTACACATTCTCTTTCTGAGATATGGTATAACCTTGTATAGTAAATGGGGAAAGTTTTGCTTGTAAAATCGCCTTAAGTTGTGAAATAACGCGTTGCAAGGAAAAAATATACGCTTTGCAACTATATTCTGGGGCAGACAAGCTCTAAACTGGAAAAAAGATTCTTACATACCAATTAATTCAAAATTTTTTGGCAATGCTTCCGAATTTGCAATGTTTGTATGCACACGGCGACACTTTGGGCAAGAAATTGTATTCGCCATTACAAGAGGATCAATGCAATTAGTGCAAATCGTGTGCCCACATGGTAGCTGTCTTGGACAATTTGATTCCGCATCATATGGCTCGATACATATGGCACATTCAATTCCAATTGTTTGTGCAGCATTTTTCTGCAATCGATATTAATGTGTGCATAATATGAATATTACCGATCGCATATCTGTGGTCTAATATCGGAGCAGTCTAGATCATACCTGTAACCAGTGGGGGATCTAGGGGGATCCGACCCCCCTGTGTACCATGCAAAGGAGGGGGCTTGTAAACCCTGAGCACAAGACGCTTGCCGACGGAAAGATTTTGCATATTATAAACAATACCCCCAAAATTTCAGGATGCCCACGACTGGACAAAAAATAAATATTACCATGGTTGATGAAAGTGATGAGGCACTACTGCTTTTGGGAAGATGATAGTCCTTGTGCACCCCATTTTTGAAACAAGTTGAGCAAAGATTGTAGTTCGCACATTTTTTGCACTTGAATCGGTAACCGAAGATTGGATTGCCGTTGGCGCACGAGTCACACGCGATGTTGATATGAGGTTTTTCTTCAGATCGACATTTGATGAATGCTGCAGATAACATCAACTAACAGTCGACCACGCAACAACGAGGGCAGTCGCAGAAATACTTAAGCGTGTGGCGAAAAAATGGGTTAAAAAACAAAAAATATTAATATAATAACATTGCTGTGTTAACAAAGACTACGTAATGTTCGGCCGAGGAATCTGATTGTCCGGGAAAGAGTGATTCCCCATCCTCATGCCTGTTTTGATTAAATGATTTATTTCATGATATCACTTGCCGCCGCGATGTTGAAAGTGCTTCTTCGCAGCAAAACAGTCGTTGCACAAATCGTAGTTAGGACAGATTGCGCAATGAAATCCTTGTTTCGCGAATATTGGATCAAGACATCCGTCGCATACAATTCCTCTCGCAGTTCGATCCCAAAGCTCTGCTGAGAAAGGAAGAACGTCCAGCTGCAACTCAGTCAAATAATTTTTGCAAAAAATGAAAATTGAGACTGGTTACTCTCTTACTTAATTATTAAGTAGCAGGCGTCCGAGGTTGGGGTGAAGAGCAAATTCCAAAGCGTGAAGGCACACTTTAAAGTTCCGAATTCTCTGGTATTGGGCCATTTGGTAAGGAAATACAGTCGAACCTGGATATAAGAGCAGGGTCGGGAAATTGGAAAATGGCTCTTATAGCCGGGTTGCTCTTATATGCGGGGTCTATGTTTTATGTGTGACCAATCATTCTATCTGTAGCCAATATACATCACAACGTTGTTCTCTTCGTCTCAAACGAGGAGTCACCGTTCTAATAAATTGAGCTGATAACTTTGTAAACAATTAATGACTTGACAATTAAACAATTAATGACTAAACAATTAATTAATGACTATTTATCCGAATTATTTTGTCAAATTTTAAAATCTGTACCTCTTGACGAATTTCACCGTGAGCCCAGAAATGTTCACATAGCTTCAGGCAGGTAATACACAGCTTATAATTGTCACAAAGCTTGCATTGAAATGCATAGCCCACTATGGGATCTAAGCAGCCGGAACAAACTGTCGCAGGCGGTAAAAAGGAAGTCGTGGATTTGATGATCTCGTGGTCTTCATCGTGTCCAATGTCGATCATACACTTTGAGCACAAGTCGAAGTCGCAACAAACTGAACATTTGTTTCTTTCGCCGATAATTGGCTCCCAGCATCCGTCACAAACTGTCGCATTAATGGTAACTGTCCACAGCTGAGATGAAGGAGGCATTTTTTACAGCAAACAAGACCACTAAAAGCAAAATATTGCAAATGTATTCATTCACGGAACAGAGATGAGACGGAAATTGAGTCAGCGCAATCGCACCTTTAAGCTTTTGTTATGTTATGACTGTCGCAACAGTGATACGAAAACAAGTCGTCCTGCAGGGAGAGAGATGGTAAAGGCGCGGTTTTTTGATGGAAAAACAAGATTGGCCAAGAGTGATAAATAGTGAGTCGTTAGTGAGAAGTGAGTGAGTCATAAACAGTGAGTGATTTTTGCTGCTAGTGCAAAACTAGTTTCCTTTGATGTCTATATAATCCGCTGTGAGTCCAAGATCGGATCACTTGTAACTATAGGCATTGCAATCACTCTGTGAAACTGGTCATACAGACATGAGTCATACGTGCCTTTTACATACGTACTTAGACAGGATAATGTGATATACGAGACCCGGATATAAGAGCCATTTTGCGAATTCCCGTTCTCTGTACTATGCAACAACACAGGGGTAGACCCCGGATATAAAAGCAATTTTCATGCTGAAGACATATTTTTGGTCAAATTTTTTAACGTTTTCCATGTATAAAAGCTCAAAATTTATTAAATTCAACATCTATTTATCAATTTATTGCTTTTGAGTATGTTTTAAAAAGCTTAAACGATGAATTCTTGTTTAAAATTAAGACGACAACGTTGCGATGTTCGTAGGTCGCAGATTTAGTGATTAGATACACACAAAACATAGGCCCCACATAGAAGAGCAACTCGGATATAAGAGCTGCCGTACACTCTGACCGGCTAACTATTGCAATACCAAAATGCAGAGCGATAACGATGACTAAGTTACTTACATTCTATAGCTTGAAGTTCACGCCAAATATTAGACGCACTGCTGTTAAACAAGCAACAAGCGCGACACAGTGGAAACGTGACCGCCCAACGAACGACGACGTTATCGCATGTCTACGTTTGGCTAACCCAAGAGGACCAAGTTGGGATAGTCAAATCAAAATTGGCTGACGCGGTGCATTTACCGAATTTTCGGACCCTTTCGGTGGTGTACATAACAAAATATTAAATTTTTACTGCGAAAATCTGAATTCCTGTCAAACTGAAATATATTTATAATAATCATAATATAATAAGCTAACTTAGTCGAACGCTGCGCGAGTCCCAGCATGAGTGAAGGCTTCTTGTGCAATTGTACACGTTTAAGTACTGGCTAAGAGGAAAATAAGAGAATCCTAAAGAAAATAAAACAGACTTCTGGGACCGTATTCAGTAACACGCCGGAGTGCGCGTGGGCAAGTGATTGAATGCTGTATAGATTTTAAGCGTGGTATTAAATCCATTGCGCGGTGTGCACTCCGTGCTTTACTGAATGTGGCCCATGGACCGGTTTAGAAGTATCTGGGCACTGCTAGAAGATATTCGCTTCGCGGGAATTCCCACAGGAGAGGCATCAACCTTTGCATACCTGTTCGCCGTTTGCCCTACACTCCGGTTAGCTAACCACTAAAATGCGCGGCTATAGCGATGACTAAGATACTTCCATTCCATCGCCTGAAGAACTTTGCAACAAAAACTCTTATTGCGTGCTTTTCATATATACTTGAGGAGCAATTATTTCATACTTTAAAAATCATTCGCACTATGGCTAGCAATCAGTCAGCCAATAGCACTTGCGGCTGACAAAAGGTCAAAAAACGAAAACATTCGCAGAGGTTTTCGTTTAACCCAATTCTCTGATTTAACTGACAATGATTGTGGCACATTCATGAGTAGTCGCATACTACTGTTTTGGTAAAAGCACTGAAAGCATTCTTATCTGTCAAATACCAGTTCCGCTGTAGATTTCATAATCAGTCTTCATAGAATCCATATTTTGTATTTGCATAAAAGTGCATAAAAGAATATTCTTTTAAAAATGAATAATTCTTTGCTGCCAACGTTTCGATGTCCAAAGAAAAAATTTGTTAAACAGCAAGTGACATCAGTGCACGCAAAACGAAACGTAAGAAAGAGAACATTCACGACAAAAAAAATCATTCAGCGAGTTGAGATTTGTACTTTTGTAAACTCCAAGCCAAGAACGTCTTTAGCCTGAAAGCATACAATCTTAACTACTGTAACGTCATCGAACCAATAGAGGCTATGACACCGAGCACCAAATTGAAAGAGGTACATGATAAACAGGGTCACTGGTTAAACAGCCGTATTTACCCCCTGCGCAAGATGCTATTCGGCTCGAGGGTACTTCCATATTATGAGCAATACCCCCAAATTTCAGGATGCCCACGACTGGACAAAAAATAAATATTACCATGGTTGATGAAAGTGATGAGGCACTACTGCTTTTGGGAAGATGATAGTCCTTGTGCACCCCATTCTTGAAACAAGTTGAGCAAAGATTGTAGTTGGTACATTTTTTGCACTTGAATCGGTAACCGAAGATTGGATTACCATTGGCGCACGAGTCACACGAGATTTTGACATGTGGTTTTGCCTCTGATCGACACTTGATGAATGCTGCAGATATCATCAACTAACAGTCGACCACGCAACAACGAGGGCAGTCGCGGAAATACTTAAGCGTGTGGCGAAAAAATGGGTTAAAAAACAAAAAATATAATAACATTGCTGTGTTAACAAAGATTACGCAATGTTCGGCCGAGGAATCTGATTGTCTGGGAAAGAGTGATTCCCCATCCTCATGCCTGTTTTGATTAAATGATTTATTTCATGATATCACTTGCCGCCGCGATGTTGAAAGTGCTTCTTCGCAGCAAAACAGTCGTTGCACAAATCGTAGTTAGGACAGACCACGCAATGAAATCCTTGTTTCGCGAATACTGGATCAAGACATCCGTCGCATGCCACACCGTTGCCAGTTCGATCCCATAGCTCTGCTGAGAAAGGAAGAACGTCCAGCTGCAACTCAGTCAAATCATTTTTGCAGCAAATGAGAATGGAGTCTTTGGTTACTCTCTTGGTTGTCTATTAAGTTAAAAATTTTCATGAGATCATGAAGCACTTGCTCAGAATTGCTTAACCAATTTCTAGTAGCTGTACCTCTTGATGAATTCCCGGGTGAATCCGTACATGTTTGCATTGTTTCAGGCAAGTAATGCACAACACATAACCTTCACAAAGCTTGCACTGAAATGTACAGCCCAATATAGGAGCTGAGCAAGAGGAACACGCCGCCGCGGATGTTGCTAAAAAGGAGTGTTGGTTGCTGTGGTTGGTTCACTCTTTGACTGACTGGTTGGTTCTTCGACTAATTTGATGATCTCGTGGTCTTCCTCATGTCCAATGTCGATCATACACTTTGAGCACAAATCGAAGTCGCAGCAAACTGAACATTTGTTTCGTTCGCCGTTAATTGGCTCCCAGCAACCATCGCAAACTGTTGCATTTATATCAATAACTTCCCACAGCTGAGATGACGGAACCATTTTGATCGGCAAGCAAGACTACTAAAAGCAAACATTTCAAATCTGTTCATTCATGGAACAGAGATGAGACGGAAATTGAGTCAGCGCAATTGTACCTTTAAAGTTTTATGGTGAAATCCAGGGTGGACACTCAAAATTTTTCGGGAGTACGTACTCCCTAACGGTCTCTATTACACCTATAACAGGTATCCGAAGCCAGGGGGTTTGAATCTCTTATGAGGAGGGCAGTATTTTGAAATCTACTATAGGATGCAAATTTTGGCTACGAAAATCTAAATTCCTGCCAAATTCATTCTGCTGAAATATACAATAAGTTAACTTAGCGAACGCTGCGCGAGTGCCACCACGGGTGAAGGATTCTTATGCCAGTGTACCTGTTCAAGTACTGGCTAAGTGGAGCATAAGATAATCTCAAAGAAAAGAAAACAGAGTTCTGGACCGGTCGAGAGGCACCCGGGCACAGCTAGAACATATTCGCTTCGCAGGCTTTCCACCAGGCGCGGCACCGACCGTGCATACCTGTTTACCATACTTTGACCAGTTAACCAGCAAAATGCGCGGCAATAGTGATGACTAAGCTACTTCCATTCCATCGCCTGAAGAATTTGAAACAAAAACTCTGATTGCGTGCTTTTCATATACAATATATACTTGAGCAATGATATCGTACTTTAATCATTCGCACTATAGCCTGCAATAAGTCAGCCAATTGCACTTGCGGCTGACAAAAGGTCAAAAACGGAAACATTCGAAGAGATTTTCTTTTACCCAAATTCTCTGACTTGTCTCTGGCAATGATTATGATACATTTGAGAGTAATCGCATGCTACTGTTTTGGTGATTTCATAATCAGCATGAATCCATCTTGCGTTTGAACTGTGCATATAAGAATATTCTTTAATGAATAATTCCTTGTTGCCAACGTTTTTCAAGTTCGAAGGAAAAAAGTTAAATTGCGACTTGTATCATATGCATCCAACGCGGAACATCAAAAATTATGGATTTTCACGACAACATGAAGAAAAATCATTCCGCAAGTTGAGGTTTGTACTTTGGTTTCTTGGGCAGAATGCCTCTTTCGATCATGCTGTGGGCCATGTCAACTAGAGATTTATCCGGTGATGTAAACTCCAAGCCAAGAACGTCTTTCGCCTGAAAGCACAGCAATCGTAATGCCCGTTGTGACAACGGGGCTGTGACAGCAGGCACCAAATAGAAACGGGTACAGGGGAGACATGACCACGGGGTGTAAGGGGGTATATACCCCCATCCAAATATCTCAATGGAGAAGTTTTTGCTGCGGGCAATACCATTCAGACAAAAAAATACAAAAAAAACTAATTACGCTGGATATTTTTTGGGAAAAAATGACATCATATGTACTTCCAGTTGCCGACCCGTGGTCATGTCTGTTCATTATCCGATTATAATGTATGTCCATTCCAAACCCACCAGTGTATTGTCGAACTTGACTTCGCGATTGATCCGTGGCAGAATGGACTTGGCCTGCTTGTCGATTACCGATACAAGCCAAAGAAGCGCATATGGAGCTCGAAGGGTTGAAACGTGATAGCCTAAACGGAAATAGTTCAGCCTAATTTTTGCAAATAATTAGTATTGGATACCGAATAATTATTTTACCACTTCAGATCCCTTGAAGTTGCACCGAAAATTTCAAAATTACGGCATACCTAGCGGGCCGAATTCCTTGGCCAATA